>NMUG010003178.1:0-15086 GCA_002855965.1 Monotropa hypopitys
TCGGAGACGATGAGGACGTCGTCGGCATATTTGTTAGAGTCCGACAGACCAGATATCAGGCCGTCCTGACCAGGTCTCCGGGCAAAATAGTACTTCCTCGTCTTCTTATTGAAGCCGATGAAGTAACAGCCGAAGAAATCTTCAAACACAAGCCTCCCTGCCGAAGGAAGAGTCGCATTCAGCCGGGTCACCGCCAGAAGAATTCTGTAAGTGTTCACCGTCACTTGGAACGGCGTGATCCCAAGCGAGCCGAAGAATCGTGTGAGGATCGGCTCAAAAGGAAACCGAACTCCCCCCTCGGCAATGGCAATAATTGGGACAAGAATATGCTGCGGGCCTTGTTCCTTGTGGCCGACGGGTGCAAGCAGAAGGGTTACATCGGCAGGGACGTCATATTCCTCCCTGAAGTGCCGGAGGTTTTCTTCGATGTCAACAAGCCGCCTATATTTGTCAGACCGCTTCTTCGGCGCCATCAGTTGGATCTGAAAAGAACACAAGCAGGAAGGCACCGTTAGTCGGTCCGGCATCGACCTACGCAGTTAAGCACAGGGAGGCAGGCTCGGCTCGGCCAAAAGACGGTCAAGTTCATCTTCTCCACCGCTACGGCCCAGAAACCCACAGGAAGCTTCCAGGCCGCAAAAATTGCAGGAAAAATGCACCCGGCCAGAAATTAGTCGCAAAATCGACTAGAAGTTGAAAACTGATCTCACCCACGCCAGCCAAAGAGCCCTGAAGCTTGCCTGAAGCTTTCGGGCCCTCATCAATGGCGGACGGACCAGGCAACCGAACAGCAGCCGCTGAATCGACTGAAAACAAAGAAAATGGCAACAAAAGCACAAAGGCGAGAGCAAGACGCTTACAAGGATGAAGAAAGGAAGGCTGAAAAGCTGAAGGAAGTTTGATCTGGGGCTGGAGTAAGTCTCGCCGGAGAGTTCGCCGGAAATCGCCTGAGGATCAGAGAGAAGCAGCACGGAGGTCTTGAAGCAAATCCTAAGGGTCACTTTTATAGGTAGCAGTCTGGATGGAAAAAACCGACCCGGCCCAGCCGACAAGCCCGCGCCCGCAATAATTGCACAACCTGGGGACTTGTGCCGGCCCTGCATGCCAGACAACGCATTGAAGCGCTGTACCATCCGCCGCAGAGCCAGCCAACCACAGCGTGGCACGTAGCCTGTCCAACCGCCAGATCAGAGCGCACGGCGTCCGATGACGCGACACCTGTCCACGTGACGTCACGACAGACGCTCCACCTCTCCAAAGCGCGACACCTCAGCATTTTCAAATTGACGGTTCATTAAATGTTGTCAGGACAAATCTCAAGTCAAATCAGTGGTCCGACGCTCCTCTCTTCGACACCCGTATAACCTATCGGCACCAAGTCAACCCCACTTCGGCCTAAATGCCTGGCCAAAGGGGTTGAGGGGCTATTGTTGGGGGCCAAACTAAAAGGAGGCCGGAGCCACGACCTCCGCCAGGAGGACCACTGCTCAGATCAGCCAGCAGGTGGCCGAACAGTTCTCAACCGGCAACAGGGCCTCTCTGGGGCTAACTCCGGTTCGAAGACTCATAGCCCAGAGGAGGAGCCTAGCCGACGATCACAGCAATCGCGGTCATGCGACCGAGCAGAGCAAGAGCCGACATGAGGACTCTTCCAAGATCATAGCCGGCGACAAAGCCTTTCTGGGGCTCTCTCCGGCCCGGAGACTCAAAGCCCAGAGGAGGTGCCTAGCCGAAAGGACTCACAATCAAGGGCAAGCGACCGACCAGAATGTGGGCCGACGAGAAGGCTCGTCCGGGATCACTTCAGTGCAGAGATCTCTCGGCCAGGACGGCCCGGCCAACATCAAGCAGCGCCAGAGCTGCTCGCTTCGGCCAGACAGGACAAGGTGCCTTGTTCACAGCAAAGATTCCCTCGGGTACAGCATCCCGGGTTTTGCGCACATGGCAGGCACACGCCTGATACAGAATCAGCTTTTCCGTGATTCCCGCAGCATGTCAGACCACCTTTATCAGCTTTTCTGCCGCCCGATGTTGTCAGGCGGCGCCGCCTGACATTGTCGGGGCCGACCGGTCGGCCACACGACAGCCCACTCAGAGGGGACGGTTGTACTGCCCCATGCCGCAGGTGGGCGGCTCACCCGCGCCGAAGCGCGTGCCCAGCACTCTCCGATGCCCTATTTAAGGAGCTTGGCAGTCATCATTTGGGACACAGATTCTCTCTCTCTAGCCTAAGCTCTGCAAGTTTTCCTTCTCTCTCTAGAATTCAGTTCTGACTTTGCCATCGGAGGGTCCACCGGCGATGACGCCGGTAGCCTAACGATTTGTTCATTGTGCAGCCAGGTTCAGGCCACTCAGCTCAGCCGCTCACCGCCGGAATTCACCGCAGAAAAGGCTTACCCCCCTCCAACTTGGGCCAAATGGTCCTGCATGTTAGTCCAACAAAAACGGAACAAAATATGCAAATGAAATAAACAACTAAACTAACCCATTGTTCCATCACGTAGAACATACGAGTCATACTTTCTTCTTGTTTCACTCACTTAGCAATGCATTAGAGAAGGAGTCTTTCGGTATTCCAAGGTAGGTCAGTACATAGTAGGTTAGTCTCTCTCGGGTGCTCTTTGTAGCTTTTCCATTATTGAGAGACCTCCAATCACATTTCACAACCATCCATACTTTACCGAGGTAATCCTAGATAAAATATCACTAAGGTTAGCTATGCGGGCAACTATACTAGACTGGAAAACAGTCGTTCGAGCATGACAAACACTGAAGGTATCTCAAACTTCATGGATTTAAAGTCTCCTAGACTTTATTTTTACTTTATTCACTTAAAATGGAATGGATGGGCACATGGAATGCTTATGATACTTCTTGTAGTTAATGATATAAGGATCATGCCAAATGGGATAAAATGACTCGCCATTAATACAAGAAAGAAGTTGTGTAGTGTGTGGTCAAAATGAGCTTCATACCATATGGCACATGATCCTTAGACCAAAAAGATGTGGCCTTGACAAAGGGTATCATAAAAGGTGCATAAGGAGTGAATGTGAATAGAGTGCAAGATAAAATAGAATTTCCATTCTTGGTATAATTGGAATCCTAACCCTTATTTTTACTAGCCTCCTTTGAAGGTGGAGGCTCATATTGCGATGTGACCTCAAAATTTGTTTCTACTGAGTTTGTAAAAATTTTATGTTTCGGCTCAGGTGATAGAAAACTTAGGCATGGTGGTTCATGGTTAATAGGAGCGACCTTACAAGGTTTTCTCGAATTAGATGCGGTGGGTAATCATAGCACTGGCTCCAAAGAAGTTGACCAAGTTGGAATGGCCATAATAGATGTAAGATCTAGCATGGCATTAACCTCCGAGATGAATTGATCAATGTCAAAATCTTCAAAGCCAAAGTGCACAAGGCATTCTTTTAGAGGGTCTTCTTCTAAAATTGGTGACAGTGGTGCCTCCTCAACCAACTCTTGAACAACAACGATGGCGTAGCATTTTTTCTCAGGTTGAGGTGGAGAGGTGACACCATACATATTGAGGTTTAATTTTATATTTCCAAAAGACACTTCTATTATTCCACTCATCACTGCTATATGTGCGTTGTCCGTAGCCAAGAAAGGACGTCCCAAAATTATGAGAGTTTGAGTTTTTAAGGACATGGAGTGGACATGTTCTGTGTCAAATATAACAAAATCAACAGGGAAGTAAAAGTTATTAATCTTGACCAAAACATCCTCTAACATTCCCCTCGCAACTTTCATAGATCGATCGGCCAACTACAGTATGACCATCATGGGTTTTAATTTACCAAGTCTTAATTCCTCTTACACAGAGTATGGGAGTAAGTTGACATTAGATCCTAAATTAATGAGTGCCTGATTTTATAGTATGATTGCTAATAACACATGAAATTATAGGCACGTCAGGATCGGGGAGCTTTGGTGCCATATCAACTTGTAAAACTGCACTAACTTGGTGAGGGGAGTGGTATTGGCTCACAAAATTTTTCTCTAGACTTCCTCTTATGAGTGCACGGGACCTTGAGGTACTTGAAAAATGATGGAATTTGTTGGATGACATCGAGCAATGGAAGATTAATTTTTACTTGCTTGAATACCTCAATGACTTGGTCATTAGTAGCACCCTTTTTTTAAAGGGAGAAGGAGCATTGAGGCATTCAGGGAAGGGTGCCTTGGGAATATATGGTGGGACTACTGGTGATTCCAAAGTAGATAGAGAATCGTGGGCAACCTCTTTCCCTTTTGAGATGGAATCAGGCCCAATAGATAGAGACTTTGTCTCTTTATTTTTGGGATCCGCAAGGGTGGTGTCAATTTGTTTTCCATTTCGTAGAGTGGTGATAGATTGGACTTGCTCATGGTGGAGCGAGTCACCAATGTGATGCACACCCCTTGAATTATATGTGGTTTGGGTAGGTAGCCTCCATTCCTCCCGCCGACTCAATTGGTTAGCTAGTTTCCCCACTTGGGTTTCCAGCTTGGACAATGTTTGATTTTGTGAGTGAGCGAGTTGTGTCACTAATTGGATCTATTTGGATTTTTATTCAAAGTCTATTAAGGCCTTCCGAAGTGTATTATGCATAGTAAGATCTGATTTAGCACGAGAAGGGGTTGCAGGGTGATAGAGGGCGGTGAAGGGTTAACGACCTGATGATAGGAAGTATTTGGGAATGATGGTCGATATGGAGTAATGTATTTCCCCCTCTGTTGGTTAGCAGATTGCTCTTGGCCTTGTAATTTCCATGAAAAATTGGGATGATTCCTCCACCCAGGTTAGAGGTGTTGGAATATAGATCGTTATTTTGGGTGACCAAAGCCTTGAGCGGCACTCACTTTCTCTACATGGGACGAGTGTGTGGTCACTAGGTAGCACTCCGTGATAGTGTGGACCAGGTTAGCACAGAGTTAGCAAACCTTCGCAATGGCAGGAGGTGGTGGGGACTATAAGGGACTCTGGTCTAAAGACAAAAGACTGTCAAGCTTTTTGACCAGCGAGTCGACTTTTAGGGACAAGTCCCGGTGTTGGTCTATTGCATGCATTCTCTCGGGTTGCTAGAGGTAGATAAAGACCGCTCATATCCAATGTGGGAGTCATGGTGGTGTCATAAGTTTTCGGCAAAGTGTTCAAATATTTCCCACCCTCGTTCTCATTTTTCTTAGAAACATACCACCACAAGAAGCATCAATGATGTAGCGGTGTGGGTCGGTCATGCCATAATAAAAGTTTTGTACCAATTTCCATCTTGGTACTTCATGATGAGGATACCTTCGAATAAGTTCATGCAACATATCCCAAGTTTCATTGAATTATTCGCTGTTTAATTGTGTGAAGTTCATCAAACCACGAAGAATTTAATTTGTTTTTCCAATTGGGAAGTATTTTATTCAAAAATTCTTGTTGGCACATATTCCATGTGGTGATGCTTCTGGGGGTTAAGGTCTGAAGTCACTGTTTGGCTCGATCCTTCGAAGAAAAAGGAAAGAACTTAAACTGAAGAGCGTCATTAGTGAAGTGCAAAATACGCACCATATAACACATATCCATGAACTCGGCGAAGTGCGCATAAGGGTCCTCATTTTCACTCTCATGAAAGTTTGGTAACAAATTTAGCAACGTGTGCTTGATCTCATAATGAGTAGCCATCGGGGTCAACTGTCTAACATAAGTCGGGTACAAGTATGGACCAAGTAAAAAAGTAGTCCCCGATGGCCTAATAAGCTTGCCTGTTTCCACCGGCAATTGTCGACGGGACCTGAAGGTTACCACCAGGAGTGGGTGGCAGAACCTGAATATTACCACCGGCGATTGGTGGGATGTTGTTGTCGCCTGGTGGAATGATATTGTTTTCATTATTTTCAGCCATTAGAGTCGAAAAATAACTCTTAGATGCAGAGCAATTTATTCTGACTATTTTTTCAATTTCTATGTTGATAGCTTCCATATCCGGGTACAAAGATCGGTGCCCAAGTATAAGACATTAAAAATAAACCTTGAGAAATACTTACAGTGCTTTTCGGACGAATTCGAGTGACTCCTTCTCCACGCAGCAAGTAGCCCTTTTAGGTTTTTCCTAGAAGCTTAATGAAACACAAGCGTAATGGACGAAAAGAAGAATGCAAAAAATTAAAGAAAACTGAAAATAAAACTACAAATTAAATTAAGAACAAAAACCCAATTAAGGAAATCGTTTAACTTTCCCCGGCAATAGTGCCAAAATTTAATCGCTGTCGTACACGAGTCAAAAATAACATTTATATCCGAGAATTAAGACAAGAAAAATAAACCTTAAGAAATACTTGCAGCACTTTTTGGACGAATTTGAGTAACTCCTTCTCCACACAACAAGTAGCCCTTTTATGTTTTTTCTAGAAGCTTAATGAAACACAAGCGTAATGGACGAAAAAAACAATGCAAAAAATTAAAGAAAATTGAAAATAAAACTACAAACTAAATTAAGAACAAAAATCCAATTAAAGAAACCGTTTGACTTTCCCCAGCAACGGTGCCAAAATTTGCTCGATGTCGTGCGTGATTCAAAAATAATATTTATATCCGAGAATTAACACTACATAGTAGCGGTAAGTCAGAGGTCGATCTCAGTAAAAGTGGAATGGTTTCTATGATTGAATTAACGTTCGTAAATTAATTCGGAAAGAAAGTTTGATTGGGGATTTGATTTTAGAAACTAAAACAAAATTAGAATTGGAAACTACTAATTGGGAAGAACATATATAGGGTTTTTCGAATCCACTTGTTCCACAAACTCATGGTTTACGAAATGCGCAAGGATTATTTGGAATACACAATATCCAATAGGTTCGAATCCTATTGAATATTGTAGAAAGATATCCACGAATTATCGGATAGCATAGACTATCGCCGCTTGGCATGACACATCTTACAAGCACAACCCATCTCAAAAGCACAGATTGTCTAATAGCACGGACCGTCTTATGATGCATAATCTATCTTATCCTAATGCACGGGATCAATATAGCACCATTGCATGAACAACGATTGCATACCGAAAAAATAATCGCAAGAGGTAGAAAGAATTAAAAACTCGATTCAAAGATGAAAACTTCAAGTTCATACAACCGATTCCAAATAAAATAATACAATTGAACCAAGAGTAAGGGGTTTAGAAGCTTTCGCGATTACCCTAGATGTCGAACCTTTAACCCGCCATGGCGATGGTTGCGACCATGGAGGAAGAAGAAGAAGATGGAGCCTCCATGTAAGTTAGCCTCCTTTTGGATCTCCTAGCCTCCTCTCTAAGGTTTTCCCTCGATAATGATAGGAATAAGAATCCTTAACATAATCCCTAAGTCTCCCTTAAATACCCTTAAGATTACATGTAAAATCTAATTAAAATGCATCAGTTCGGGGTCAGGTCATCCGGACCAAGGTATACCTTGTCCGGACCAACAATGGACCCCGTCCGGACGAGCTAGACAGTTTTGGTGTTTTTTTCTTTTTGATCATTCTCATTCAACTTTTGGGTCCCGATCTCTTCTTCAACATTTCTTGGAACATCATTATCTATGTAGCTTTGCGTGAACATTAGCCTTTTGACATCGAATGCTCCATTTGGTCTTTGTTAACTTATTTCCGGCTTAATCCCTCTGAAATCGAATGAAGCTGCAGATCTCACAAACTCATCAAATACACAATCTAGAACTAACAAATTGTATAACTAAGGAGTATAATTTGTTACGTTTTCGTACCTATTAAAGGGAATTCACAATTTGATCAAGTAATCACTGGTTTAGCCGATCTGGCTCATTGTCAAGCTCTCAACAAGGCAATAAAAATCATAAAAAAGGGGAAAGGGGGTCTCAGATCAAGCTAGCCGAGCACAAGGCTATTGTTGTGCGGAAAAGACTGGGGAGCACATACTGGTCATATTTACTTGAGAATAGGGTAGGTTTCGAGTAGGAGGAGATGATTGTCAAGTAATATGTCGAGGAGAAATAGTTGGGTGAAAGATAATAGGTTCATTATTACACATCGAATAGAAGACACTGTCGATCTTATTGGAGTCGTGTCGAGCTCACATATTGCCAACAATTGGTCAGTGTTTTTCATAGGAGTGCTTGTCGTGCTAAAAGGGCATGGTTAGGTCAAGGTCAATCTCAACCGAGCAATATGAAAGTATGACAAGGCTACAGGAGGACCCTGACGAGTTGAGAACTAATATAGAGTTTAGAATTGCCAATCGAGTTCAACACACCCAATCACATGGAAAGCAAAGGCATATATCCATTTACAACGATTTACACAAGTAGGCAATGCTTTTCCACATAATCCAACAAGTAAGTCACAATAAGGAACACTTAGCACATAATAAAAAAGTAACGAACACATATATGAAAGATCTACACACTCAATGTATGCATGAGCAACCCAAATAGATTACTTCTTAGCCGTGGAAGGTCCCGACTCTTCACCTGTATCGATATCACCAAGTTAGGACAATAAACATCTTAACTTGTCAAGAAATACTTAAAACCCTTAACATTAACTTTAATTTATATCAATTCATATTTCCCGAAACTTAACTTAAGTGTTTGACCAGACAGACCCGAAACCGGTTTCCCTACACATCGAAACTGGTTTCCCAAAGTGTCCCCGAAACCGGTTTCACAGTAACCCGAAACCGGTTTCCCAACTCCTCACATAACCGGTTTTACCATTTCCCCATATCGGTTGCACATGAACAGACCACTCCGAAACCGGTTTCCTTATACCACGGAACTGGTTTCCCAAAAATACCGGATTCTCGTACCTACTGTGGTTATCCCAAAACAGTGGCTCCCGAAAACGGTTTCCCTACTTTCCGAAACTGATTTCCCATGCTTCGGTTACTGAACTAATTCTGTGATTTTTGACGAACCAAAACTTCTCCAAACTTCACTAAACTCGATTTCATGCCTAGAAACTCAAAAATCTCTCATACCCAAGTGTCAACTCATCAAGACGCCAAACATACTCGATTCTAGGCTTCAAAAATCACCAAACACCTCCCTTAATTCAAGGATTCCTAGATAGATATAGGAATTTGATTAAGAACATGATTAATATTAAACCCTTGATATAACCCAAATCTGAGATGAAATAAAAATATAAAATCAATAAGGATGAACTTACTTACGTTAAGAACAAGATTGATGTAGTTTTCTCCTTTCGATTCTCACCTAAAGCACATTTCTCAAGCAATTTCTCTAGTCCTCTTCTCTTCCTTTCTCTCTAATTAGGCCCTACATTAACTCTAATTAGGTTTTTAGCCATATAGACCTTCATGCCCCTCCATTCACTTTATTATAATTCTTGTATGCCATCAAATATTATTTTTAAATAAGACTTTACTTGATTATATGCATGTTACCATTTAAATATAATTTATAACTTCTAATTTAATTCTTTAAAACATGAATCTTCTTAATACTACACCTCACATATTAATTTATATTTTAATACCTTTTTATTAATTAATTTTAATATGAAACGAGATAGATGTGACATCTAAGGGCTAAAATAGTCATTTTATACTGAAATTATTTTTGTTTTAAAAATCAAATAGATAGATGTGTTGTATTTAGAAGGAAATGGACTGAATTTCCCAACAAAACTTGTAGGGGCAGTTCTATTAACAATCACACAAATGTTAAATACAGCCTATAATTTTTTTGTACCTTCGGAAACTAATTTCCGAAATGATTTTTTCAGATTTTTTTGAACTGTTCGGAAACTAATTTTCGAAATGTTTTGAATACTTCAGAAACTAAAATCCAAAAGAACCTATTTTGTTCGAAAACTAAAATCCGAAGCAAAAACTATGAGCTGTATTTAGCATTTAAGTGGTTGTAGATAGAACCACTCAACTTGTAGATGTGATAAAAAGATCCCTCTCCACTGCTACTTTTTGCTGTCGATACGACGTTTGTTTGTGCTACTCTGTTTTCTAGCTCTGTGTGAGACTATAAAAGGACTTCTTCTCCATTCAAGCTTCACTGGATTCAATTTGTTTTCTTCGAGAAAAGAGGGAAAGGAGAAAAGGAACGATGCATGCGGAGACGGGCGTAATGTTCCCTTACTTCCAGGATTTTGCTCAAGAAGTACAGCAACTTGAGGAGTTCTGTCGTTCTCACAAATCGAATATCCTAACGGTGAGAAATTTCGCTCCCTATCTCTACTTTCTCAATCTATTTCAATTTCATCTCTAACTTTTCGCTTTCTTTGGTTCTGTTGATTTGGTTGATCGACATTAGTTTGACCATGCTTGAATGCAGAGTGTAATATTTGATTTGGTTGCTGTTCCTTGTAGAGTTAGGGTTCTGATTTTCTCCTGATACTGAATTATGGTCGGATTTCGCATCAGAATTGGTTTTTGGTACTGCAAGATCAGGTCTTTGGGAATGACTAAATATGGGGGGGGGGTCTTTGTTTGGATGCGGAGAAAATTCATTAGGAAAATTAAATGCGGAAATTAATTATTATCACGTCTTTGCTAATCTTATGTATTTCACAACAAACTCAATTTTTGTGTTGTTTTCTTGATCCCCAGCTACATAGAAGAAAGGAAAAAGGAGCAAAAGAAAGGAAATGAATAAATCTCTATATGTAGATTATAATGTGTCCGATTTTTTAATTTTAATTTTGTTTTTCTGCATGTTCCTGGAAAACAACCAGAGAAAGTTAAGCTTCTTCTTTACATGCTTGATCTGGAAATAAATCTCTGTAGATTTTAATTTGGCTGATTTTTTGTTTTTATTTTATTTTTCTGCTGTGGATTATGTTTGCATTTTCGTCTTAACAACTAGTATTAGAAATAGGGATACTCATAAGGTTTTTGTTTCGAGGATTTTAGGGTTGACATTTTAGTTGCATAGAGGAATTTTGGGCCAACTGAACAGTATTGACATCTCACCCAGCAAATCCTTTGTTACGAATTTTCAGTATCTGGGAATGCTGCCTTTTGATTCTCAATTCTTGTACAAGTTTTCTTTGGGCCGGTTTTATTGTTCATTCACTAACCCTTTGTCCAAATTTTAGCTTTGTTGTTTGATTCGTATGAGATATTTAACAATCAATTTTCCTTTTCCTGATTTTGCTATAACTTTTGTCAGAGTTTCTGGTACATAGCTGATTTTCTCTACTTGGTTACTCTTAAATCTGTTTGGGGCTTCTATTATATATAAATAATTACCTTTCTTTTAGAGGAGTTGGTAGTCAATTTGATATTGTGTTAGAGCATACGATAAATCATTAGTTAGAACCAACTGCCTCCTCGAGATTACTTGCACGTGTTTGGCCCACTTACAGAAGACCTAACCATGCGAGGATCATGTCGAGATTATAACGAAATTATCCCTTTTTCTAAAAGTTTAACGGTAATGCTTAAATTTCAATACCATGTTCAGGCTACTAAGATATTAACATACAACAGAAGAAAATCAATCGAAGAAGTAGAGACATACGAGTGAGAGATACGATCGATCGACGGGTGACTGCTGTCGGGGAGATGAACGACCGACGCGAGAGAGAAGATAGATTGAAGGCTGAGATGTTGATGTAGAAATTGAGAGAGACCAACTGAAGCAGAGGGTGAGTCGGTGAGATTACTTGAAGGCCAGAGGGTGAGATCGAGAATACCCCTAGTATAACCCTAACAAAAAATGATGTAGTTTTGCACAATCTAAGTTTTAATAAACAAATGTTTTCTCCGGTTAGACACCTTTTACAACTTCTTCGACTAGTCGTCCAAGCTCCGACTAATCGCCTGGTCGCCGACTAGCAACTGATTAACTTCCATGCCGATTAACTTCGCCGATTAGCCTATAATTGAATCAGCGGGCCTCCGACTATTGCCTAGTGTCACGGTCTGCCAAGTACGTGACACTGGAAGCTCTTGTAGTTGGATTTGAGAGGCTTGAAGATAGTTCTAGGACGCCGTGGAAGATTCTAGAAGGGTTTGGAGAGTTATAGTCAAGCCTGGAAGATTCTGGAAGGGTCCGGAATATTCAAGAAGAAGCTGGAAGCTATTGGAGAATTCTGGAAGAGTCCAGAATATTGGGAAAGGAGCTGGATGCACCTGGAGAGTTCCAGAAGGATCCGAAAGAATATAAATTATTCTAGAATAGTGTAGGACTTCTATCTTTGTACTAGAATTATGTAGAATATTCTAGGACTTAGTGGAATGTGGTAGAACTCTAGAAGGTTCCTAGGAGTTCCTTGGAGGCCTATAAATAGGTGGAGAAGCACATTTGTGCACCCATACAGAGATCCAGAAATCCATCTTGGGAGAGCTCAATTGGTAGCCAAGTGAGAGATCTAGGGAGAGATTTTGAGAGCCTTGTATACTTGTACATTGTATTCATTGAGTAAAGAGTTTCCTTACCCATATTGCCTTGCCTACTTGTGAGTGTGTGTCTTACGTGTGTGCTTGGGGAGAATGCTGACTTGGGCAATTGTAGGAATATTCGTCTAAGTGCCGCACAGAGTGCAAACAAGAAGTCTTGGACCATGACAATTGGTATCAGAGCCAGGTTCGTGATAAGCATACATGTCTACTTTTGGGGATGAGTTTGGCAGGAACGATGTTGTTGTCATCGCTAGGACAAGGAAGACGTCAAACAAAGATGAAACGTCGGCAATAGAGGACCGACTCGTTAGCATGGATAGAGTCGTGGCAGAAAGGCTCGACAGGTTGGAAGAGGCATTGGTTGGACCAAGCAAGCTTATGAGCTGTGTGGGAGACTTCTACTCCTACTTTGCCGATCTAGTCATTCGGGTGGAGGAGCTCGAGGAGAAGGTGGGGACCTTTGAGGAGAGCTTGGTAGCGGTGGAGTGTTGCCATGTTGAGACCCTGTAGAAATGATTAGCTAGCATGGAGCTAGAGTTGCAGCTATGCAAGAAGACCATTGTGGCATCCAAGGACGTTAGGGTGAGCATGCCCAAGAGGAGGGTTAGAGCACCAGAAACAAAGTGTTACGGTGGCGCAAGGGATGCCCGGGAGATTAATAACTCCATCTGGAGCATGGAGAGGTATTTCAACAATGTCAACGTCGAAGGCGAAGAGGAGAAGGTGCAGACGGCTACCATGTACCTTACGGACACCGCAATATTGTGGTGGAGGATTCGACATGCCGATAAGAAGAAGGGGTTGTGCACGATCGAGAACTGGGCATAATTCAAGATGGATTTGAAGAAGCACTTCTACCCCGAGAATGTGGAGTTCTTGGCATTTCGCAACGCAAGTTGAGGTATGATGGCTCATTGAGGGACTACGTGAAGGAGTACTCAACACTACTACTAGAGATCCCCGACGTGGTCGAGAGGCAAACATAGTTTGGGTTCTTGGATGGCTTACAACCATGAGCAGCACGACAATTGCAAAACAAGGGGGTCAAGGATGTGACCACGACTCTTGCTAGGGATGGCAATGGGGAGGAGCGATGGTGGATATTACAGTCTCCATACCCGATCCCCGAACTAACCCTCCACCTCTATACCCATTCCAATCCCCACCGAGGATAATTTTCTAACCTCCATACCCACTCCAAACGGGGATCGGGGACATCCAAATGGGGAATGAGGATTCGAATCAATAAAAAAAGATTATTCAAAAAATAATCTGTAAAAATAGTCTGCAATAAATATTGCAGATCGATTCGGACAACCACATGTTTCGAATGAGACTGTCATACTTAGTTTTTTCTCAATTCACTGACATAAACAATCTTCATGTAGTACATCAACCTCCTAGCAAACTGGATTTAGTCCTGGCCACAACTGAATTCACAAAACACGCATTGTCTAAATTGTGTTTAACCTGTAAATTGCGAAAATCAAACCTGGTACAAAGAGAGAGGGGGAGTGAGAGAGAGGAGAAACGACGCACAAACGAGGGAGAGAGAGAGAGAAACCCAAAGCATGTAAGAGAGAGATGGACGGATGAGAGAGGCTCCCATTTTCGAGTAGAATAATTTCAGCGGGAGAGGGAGTAATGGGCTAGTGTGTGTACTGGTGGTGTTGGCGGTAGAGGGTGGCGGGGTTGGGGGGATGTCGGGGTGGGTTGCAGTAGTGTGATGAAGGTTGTGGGGTGGCGACGCAGGCCGGGGGTGGCTGTTTTCGCGGTAAAATAAAATGAGGGAAGGGGGGAAGAAATAAGGGTGGCGGGATAAGATGGGTTTTCGTCTACAATTTGGAGGTTTGTAACCCTAACAAGTCTATATAATATATAATATATATTTCATTTATCTTTATAATTTATATATATATATTATTAAACGGGTAGGGGTGAGGAGGGGACAAGATCTTACCTGCATCCAACCCGTTTCCCGTTTGGAGTTTAAGAAATAACTCCAAATCCTACTCGATTTCCAAAAAAATCCTCGAATTACCGATCCAAACGGGACGAGGAGGGATGGGTTGGATGAAATTGCCATCCCTAACTCTTGCTAAGGCGGAGAAGTTGGAGGACTTCCAGGTGATGCCGGCTAAGCCCAAGGTTGGGAGGGATGGCCACGCTAAGGGTGGGGGAGTCTACCCCAAAGGGAAGAAGAGTGGTGCTCAATTGACTCCAGGGGTGACGGATGATAATCGATCCGACAGGGAGTCCCAGATGGACAAGGGTGACAGCAACAAAAGGCGACACAACCCAACAAAGCATGGCAATGGGTAAGGCACTAAGTGCTTCTAGTGCAATGGACTGCACTTGGCACGCAGTTCCCCACAGATGGGGAAGCTCAATGCCATAGAGAAGAAGAATTCGAGGAAGGGGTCCGATAGTGAGAGTTCTTCAGGGGAAGAACGACTTGGCAATGTTCAACTTCTTAGAGCGATCACCAAGAAGAATGAGAAGAAGGATGCAATGAGAAGCATCAAGAAGAATGACGTGTTGTACGCGTAGGTGAAGGTGAAGAGGAAGCTTTCCAAGGCGCTGATTGACACGGGAGGCACACACAATTTTGTTAGTGTGGAAGAAGCCCAGAGGTTGGGCTTGAAGGTGAAGCAGGACAAGGGTTGGTACAAGCCGGTGAATGTGATTGGC
>NMUG010003179.1:0-15081 GCA_002855965.1 Monotropa hypopitys
GGTAGTATGCGAGAGGTAGAAGCGGACGGCTCAACACCGTGAGGCCGTAGAGAAATGGACAGAACAACACCATGCTCTGGTAGTAGTCGCCGGAATCCACCAGGCGATGTTGGAATCCACCAATTAGAGGAGTCCACCTCTAACGTGAGAGACATGCTTACACGAAAATATGACTGTATTGATTAAAAGTTGTGCTGAGATACAAGAGGAGGGTTTTGTATACTAAAATCCTAAAGGAAGAAAATACAATAATACCCAAAACTTTTCATGCTAAATGACCGAAAAGGCCTTAAACCTAATCATCATAATCGTTTCTGACAGATTGTACGGCCTTCGCAACAGAAATTGATGTGGCTCTGAAAAGGGATCCCGTGACGTCAGCCACACCTGATAATGTTGGGCTGTCTTTCTGGCTATTCAGCAAGTCATTTTGCCGCTCTGGATGACTGGCTGCTCAGAAACTCGGTTGCATGGGGGCTGTCTGGTAGGACTGCTTGCTCGGATGGAGACTGGCTATTCGACAGAGTGGATGTTCGGTATGTCTTCCTTTCGCTCTGACTGACTGACTACTCGGTGAATTGGCAGCTCGGCTAAGTGGGTCTGTCCAACAGGTCTTCCTTTTACTTCAGCTGAATGGGTGGTCAGCACAACGGCTATTCGGTAGAGCGGCTATTTGGGAGAGTGTTTCGTCCATGGTTCTACATTAGGCTTCCCCACTTGAAAAAAACTCGTCCTCGAGTTTGGAAGGAATGGAGTTTCAAAGTGGTACTCAGTCAGATCACTTACGTTGTTTGTGGGCAGCTCCACCTTATAGGCGTTGTCATTGATTCAGTGCAGAACCCAGTAGAGTCTGATCTTCTTCATCTTCAGCTTGTTGTAGGTGCCGACCGGGAACCTTTCCTTCCTAAGGTGGACCATCACCCAGTCCCCTTTGTTGAATACCTTTTGCCTTCTGCTGTTGTCGACGTATGATTTGTACTTTGTATTGGATTTCTCTAGACTTGCTTTGGTGTCTTGGAGAACTTGGACGATCTCTTTGGCTTTCTGTCCGGCTGTTCAGTTAGAACCGAGGGGGTCGACAAAGACACTAGGTCTAAGGTATGGTTTGGCACATGGCAGTAGACAATCTGGAAGGGTGTACGACCTGTGGATCGGTTGACAGTGTTATTGAAGGCAAACTTGGCTTGAGGTAGCAATAGGTCCCATTGCTTCGGCTTGTCACCAGAGAGGCAGCGTAGCATATTCCCCAATATCTGGTTTACTACCTCTGTTTGACCATCTATTTGTGGGTGGCAAGTGCTGCTGAACTGTAAGTTGGTCTCAAATTTTGCCCATAGGGTCCTCTAAAAGTGGCTTATAAACTTGTTGTCCCTGTCTGACGTGATGGTCATCGGCACCCCGTGTAGCCGAACGATCTCTTTGAAGAATAGGTTGGATATGTTGCACGCATCGTGTGTCTTCTAGCAGGACACGAAGTGCGCCATTTTTGAAAAATGATCTACCACCACCATTATAGAGTCGTCCGAACGTTGAGTCCTCGGCAGGCCCAACACGAAGTCCATTGACAGGTCCTCCCATGGTGCTTTGGGCACTGGCAAAGGGGTATAGAGACCCGTATTTTGTGCTTGCCCCTTGGCTATTTGACAGGTGTAACATCTCTGGACCAGTCTGCCTACTTTTTTATTTAGTTGGGGCCATTGATACTTTTCCTCCAATTGTAAAATGTTTTTGTCCCGGCCCATGTGCCCTTCTAAACCTCCTTTGTGCATCTCCTGGATGAGTATCTCTCGGAGGGACATTCAGGGTATACAAATCCGGTTCTCCTTAAAGAGATAGCCTTCGTGAATGAGGAACCCATTTTGTCTGGCTATACCCGACTAACATCTGGCCTAAATTTCTTGGAAATCTTCATCTTTGGTATACAACCCTTTCAGAAAATCAAACCCCACCACCTTTGTCTAGACTACAGACAGAAGTGTTGTTCTTTGGCTGAGTGCATCGGCCACTCGGTTGGAGCTTCCGGAGGTATGCTTTACGGTGAACTCGAAGGCTTGAACCTTGGAGATCCACATAGCATGCTTCCTGTTAATGGTGGCCGAGCTATTCAAAAATTCCAAGGCTATGTTGTCGATATGCAATACGAACTCTTCGTGGATAAGATAGTTCTCCCAAATCCGGAGGGCTTGGATGATGGCGTACAGTTCCAACTCATATGTAGTCCAATTCTTCTGGGTGTCACTCAACTTTTGATTGTAGTAGGCTACTGGGCGTACCTCTTGGGAAAGTACAGCTCCAATACCTATATAGCTGGCGTCAATGTGAACTTCGAATAACTTGCCGAAGTCTGGAAGTTTAAGGACTGGGGTAGTAGATACATTTTCTTTGAGGAGACCGAAGCTTCGTTCGGCTTCGGCAGACCAAACGAACTGGTTCTTCTTCAGGCATTCGGTGAGAGGGACTGCAAGCGTACTGAAATCCCTAATGAACCTCCTATAGAATGTAGCTAGCCCATGGAAACTTCTGACATTGTGGGCCGAACAAGGCGTCGGCCACTCTTGGATTGCCTTGATCTTCTCTTGGTCTACCCTCAACCCATCGCCACTCACCACGAAGCCCCAAAATACTAGGCTACTGGTCATGAAACTGCACTTTTTAAGGTTGATGTGGAGGTGATTATCTCGTAGGAGAGTCAATACTTCCCTGAGGTGTCCGGCATGTTCGTCTAGGGTTCGGCTGAAGACCAGAATATCATCAAAATAAACTACAATATAGGATCCGATAAGAGGCCAGAGTACCTGGGTCATGAGTCACGTGAAGGTGATGGGGGCGTTGGATAGGCCGAACGGCATGACAAGCCACTCGTATAGCCCATATTTTGTTGTTAAAGTTGTCTTCCATTCGTCCCCTAGACGGATCCGAATCTGGTGGTAGCCACTTTTGAGGTCTAACTTTGTGAATACTGATGCTCCAGATAGTTGATCTAGCATGTCCTCTAGTCTCGGGATTGGGAAATGACACTTGACCATTATCTTGTTGATTGCACGGCTATCCACACACATCCTCCAGCTCTCATCCGTCTTCGGTGTAAGTAGTGTCGGCACAGTGCAAGGACTCAAGCTCTCCTGCAGAAACCCCTTCTTCAACAATTCACTAATCTGATCCTGTAGGACCGAGTGTTCCTTTGTACTCATCCTGTAATGGGGTAGGTTCGGCAGACGTGATCTTTGGACCAAGTCAATTTGATGTTGAATGTCCCTTTCTGGAGGTAGACCATCGGGTAGGTCGGCTGTCATTATTGTGCCAAACTCCTCAATGAGGTCTTTCAACTCGGAGGGAACTTCTATCAGCTGGGGCCCTTCTCCCTTCACCACCAGTGTGTGAATCTCCTCTTCCTCCAGTTCTTCCTTTCCTAGGTCCGGCACTATCAAGAGTGTCTTATTTGGGGGTCTGGGATCCTTCGGCTGGAGACCTCCTCCCACCGGCACGAGTGTTATCTTTGTTCCTCCATGCACGAACGAGTAAGTATTTGTCGGGCCATTATGGACTGAGGCAACATCAAACTGCCATGGTCGGCCAAGGAGCATGTGGCAAGCAGACATGTCAACAACATCACAAATTACCTCATCCTTATATTTCTGGCCAATGGAGAATTGAATCTTGCACCTCTCGTTCACATTGACTTCTCCAACATCATTGATCCAACCAATCTTGTAGGGCGCTGGGTGAGCTTCGGTCTTCAAGCATAGCTTGTCAACCATCGTCCGTGAAACAATGTTGTCAGTGCTCCCTCTGTCAATGATGAGTTCACACACCTTCTGGCCGACAGTACATCGGGTCTGGAAGATGTTGTGCCATTGGGTTTCTATCTTTAACTTAAGGGTGTATAAGATACACTGAACGACAGGGATTGTCCATTCGTTGGCTTCTACTACTTCTTCTCTTGGTAGTCTTCAAACTGACCATCTAACCCTTCTTCTTCATCTATTTGCATGGCCAAGTTGGCAATCCTTCGGTTAGGGCATGTGTTTGAATGATGACCTGGTTCTCCGCATCGGTAGCATTTTACAGGTAGGCTTGAGGGATTGTAATGGATTGGACTGGACCTTTGTAGGTCGGCTGGTTGTTTGCTACAATTGGTTGTCCTGGCCAGAGCGTTGCTAGTGTTCCCCACAGTCGGCCGATCGCTAGACAAAGCTGAGCTATCCGGAGCCGAAGTATCTCTCCTTCCTCCTGTCGGCTGACCACCACCATTAGTTTGGCTGAACCTCTATGCTCCGGTGCTAGCCCTATCCATCTGAAATTCAATCCTCTGAGCTAATTCTATGGCTTCATTCAGGCTAAAGCTGACCTGTAGCGTAACCATGTTCTGAATGATTAGCCGAAGGCCATTATTGAACCTTGCAACTTGATGGCCATCGGTTTCCACCAGATCATTACGTGAGGAAAGTCTGCAGAACTCTTCGGCGTAGGCTCTTACCGTCCAGTTACCCTGCCGACAATTTTGATACTGTTGGAACAGTTGCTGGTCATAGTTGTTCGGCAAGAACCTCTACTTTAGTATCTTCTTCATCCTAGGCCAAGATATAATGGGAGTCTTGTGCTCTCTAGTCTGACACATCTGAAGTTGGTCCCACCAGGCAGAGGCCCCACTCTTCAGCCTGTAAGCTACCAGTTTCCTCCAATGTCCATATAATCAAAGAATATTTCGACTTCTAAAATCCAATCAAGGAAACCCTCAATATCCATTTGTCCGTTGAATGACGGCAGTTCAACCTTCATCCGGTAGTCTCTAATCTCAACAGGCCTGCCAACATCCCCATACTGTAAAACATTCTCATCTATGTCACTGTCTGAGTCAGAATGAACCTCTAGCTATGGTCATCGTTGTGGCTGGGCGGCGGTGGTTGGCGGTAACACCATCCAAATTCACAAGGCCAGGGAAAACTCGGTCCTGCTCTGGAAGGATTTGTATGTGAGCTAACTTTCTAGATAGGCGTTCCACGATAGTGCGTAGGTCATGCATTTCCCATTGAATCACCTGGAGATCTCTAATTGTAGCTGATCGTTCATCCTCCTGGAGTCCATCCGTGGAGGTAGGCTTTGATACCAACTGATGCAGCGACAATATGTGAGAGGTAGAAGCGAACGACTCAACACCGTGAGGCCATAGAGAAATGGACAGAACAACACCGTACTCTAGTAGTAGTCGCGGGAATCCACCAGGCGATGTTGGAATCTACCAACTGGAAGAGTCCACCTCTGGCGTGAGAGACAAACTCAGATGAAAATATGATTGTATTGATTAAAAGTTGTGCTGAGATACAAGAGGATGGTTTTTTATACTAAAACCCTAAAGGAAGAAAATACAATAATACCAAAAACTTTTCATGCTAAATGACCGAAAAGGCCTTAAACCTAATCATTATAATCATAACAGATTCTGAAAGATTGTACGGCCTTCCCAACAGAAATTGACGTGGCTCTGAAAAGGGATCCCGTGATGTCAGCCACGTCTGATAATGTCGGGCTGTCATTCTGGCTGTTTGGCAAGTCATTTTACCACTCCAGCTGACTGGCTGCTCGGCAACTCGGCTGATCGGCTGCATGGGGCTATCTGGTAGGACTGCTTGCTTGGATAGAGACTGGTTGTTCGGTAGAGTGGCTGTTCGGCATGTTTTCCTTTCGCTCTAGCTGACTGACTGCTCGATGAATCATTAGCTTAGCTAAGTGGGGTTGTCTGACAAGTCTTCCTTTTACTTCAGCTGAATGGGTGGTCAGCACACCGGCTATTCGGCAGAGTGGCTGTTCGGGATAGTGTTTCGTCTATGGTTCTATATCAGGAACCCTTATCCGTACACCCATCCACCCTTCGGCCAAATCCAGGCCTTTCTTCTGGTACAATCCTTGTCCGGAAGACCTGTTCCTCGAGCAAACCTTGTGTTCAGCAACTGTCCCTTGGAACTCTCAAGTGCTCGACAAAGCTATCCTCCAATTGAAGGCAACTCTCGTTTCATTTGATAGTCCTTCGGTAATAAGCCTAGCATCCTTATTAATTGTTTGGCAGACCCGTCTAAGGGTCCGACCACACTATACTGACCTCATTCACTGTTCGACAAGTCCATTTGAGGACTTTGCCATTATATTGATCTTTCAACAGGCTTATGCGAAGCCTTGCCACACTAATTTATGTTCGGCTTAGCCACCTTGCAACACTTGACCATCACTGGTGTCTAGAACTTGTCCATGCACTCTGCTGATCAGACTCCCTTAAAGTCCTATTCGACTGAAAGTCTTCTGAGCTAGATAATACATGACCAAACCTCCTTGGATAATAAAAACCCACCCCTTACATTTTGCCAACCTCTTTACAACCGGAGCACTTGTGTTCAGCTGAGTGTCTGGCCGTTCTTTGAGAATCTGGTCGTTCTCTGCTCGGTTGAGCCTCAAACGGATCGGGACTTTGGCCCTGATCACTAATGACCTTATTTTGACCATTCTAAACTCCAGAACCTATGGTTCCCGCACTAAAAATGCTCAATCAAATATCACCTTGACTAGTCTGGCTACCCTGTTTGACTGATCGACAAAGTACCCAATATTGTCCTGTCTAGCTCAGTTAGTGTTTGGCACAAAGCCATTTATGCTCGACCAGCTGCCCACTGACCAAAAGAGATCGCCCAGTAGTCCTCTAGTTTGTACTAACATTTGGACATTAAGCCTCCGGTCTGCTTGTGTTATAGCAAGTATGCTTGGCTAGTATCCCTTTGGCCATGTTAGATCATTGATGTCCGACCCAGTAGGCCCCCGATCCAGCAATGAATATAGAAATACCTCCGTCTTATTTGTGTGAGACCGGTAATCTTTTAAGAGCTCGACTAGTATGTTTTCCTTTGGCCAGGAGCTGGTCGGCCATGTTGGTCCCGCAGAAAGCCAAATGGCTTGACAGTGCTTCGAATAATAAATAATGGTTGTTTTTGTGATATTAATGTCAGATTTGGAACTTGTGTATCATTGAGGCAAGAAAACAAATCAAAATAGATGAATATCTACATGCACTTGTTACTCGTACTTTTATGCATGCTTATCCCTCTTGCAAAGTATTCTATACAGCTATTGAGCTCGTTGATAATATGTTGTAATCTTTAAATGAAACGAGAAAGAGCATGCAAATACTTTTTATTATACATGGATGAACAATGAGAAATGTTTTACTGATTATTGGTAAGGATATGATATGATCATGATATTGGTAAAAGCTTATGGTGGCCTGACTGCTAGGGGCGGGGTCTGATACTAGCAGGATAAAAAGGACGATGTTAGGATCATTTCCAGGTGATCTTGGGTGATATCACGCCACTATTCGATTATGCAGGGTAGCTCACCCATGTACTGGTACCGTAGAAATGGCTTAATACTAATTATTGAAAGTGCGATGATGCCATGCATTGGACTCAGTTATGAATCATGCGTAAAAGATGCCAAAAGTAGGAAAAAGGCTTGGTAAGCCAATGATTATACAACTCTGGGATATTGAGCCACCATTACTATGTTGATGCACTGTTTGACTGACAGAAATGTTATTGTCCATGAAACTAGTAACTCCAGCATGTTTTGATTTACTCTAGCTTAATGCTTGTGCATTTTCATTAAAAATATTTTCAGAGCAGGAGGAGAAGATCTAGCTTGGAGGTCTAGAAGTTAAATTAAACTTTGATGTATTTCCCGTTTCGTAACAGCTTTGGCAAGCTTGTAATCGTGTAATAAAAATTGTGGGTAATGTTAACATTTCATCATGCATCTCTCTGGGTATTGTTCATGCTTTCCGCAATTTATTGATTAAATTCGTTTTAAAATCCCTTAACTCATTAATCAGGACCTTTAGCGAGCTTGCTCGTTGGCCGTTCATGGACCATATGGGGAGAAAAGTTATCGAATGCTGAATGAAGCCCAGAGTTAGGATCGAGGCACGCACTAGTTGGACTTAGAAAATGAAAACTTGGAGATGTATTGATCCTTGGAGATGGATACGACATACTATTTTAAATACTGATATATATATATATATGTGCGTGTGTGTGTGCGTGTGTGTGCACTTTAGTCATGTCTAGCAGCAGTTTCAGTGATGACTGGTACTCCAGTGATGACTCTGATGGATCCTACTAGATAGGAATACATAAAGTGGTACCCAAGGAAGAAGAAGAGGCAAAAAAGCCATTTGAGAGCAAGCTCTCTCTGATGCGGTGGCCATGACATCCGATGTCGTAGCTCAGGTTGTGACCCTATTTGAGAACGATTCCAAGCAACAGATTCGGTCTATGATTGACTACCATTTAGGACTCTGGGAGCGTGCCTGCGCTGTGGCCAGAGCGTCCATTCAACAATGGGAGTTTGAATATCTGATTGAAGGGGAAAGAAATCGCGTTAAGAAGAATGATGAAAATGAACTACAGGAACCAGATCCGGAGTTCGAGCCTTAGGACGAGGAGATGTGAGAAGAAGACCCTTTGGAGTGGCAAAATGAAGATCAGGACCTTAATTTGGAAGACGAGTTAGGAGACGAGCTGCTCGATTTTCGACGGGGAATTCGACATTTATCGTGAGGAGTGGATTTACCCTCCCTGCGAGTGGCCCAAAGACTCGGATGATGAGTAGTGGCTTAGTTGTGTTACCCGATGTATTTAGTCATGTGATCGGACACATTCACAAGTTTTTGTTTGAAATCAGTAATGCTCTATAGATAGGTCTAATGAATAAAAGTATCATTGCCCTAACTCATGTTATTTTATTTATCAAAATGGTTAATACGCGAGCAAATGACCAAGGAAGTGAGCAAGGACACGATGAAGTGGCTGAACTTCAAGGCATGGTAAGGATGCTGGTCAAAACCGTCTAGTCTCAGCAGGTGATGATCCACCAATATTTTAACCAACTAAAACCCTTGGTACAGCCTCCACCAGTGTTTAAGGAAGAAGCACTCGTAGACCCAGCCCAACAAGCTGTAAATGTTGCAACCGTAAAAGAGTTTTTAAAACTCAAACCCCTCAACTTTTAAGGGAGGAATGGACCCAATCAAGGCAAGCGAGTGGATTGTAGTGCAAGAGAATAACTTCAGGCTTCTTTGGTGTACCGATCAACAGAAAGCGAAAGTTGGATCTTATCCACTAGTGGGAGAGACCAATAGGTGATCGAAACTGAAGAACACCTCAGAACCAGAAATTAATTGTGAGAGATTGTTGGAGATTTTCAAGGAAAAGTTTATACCGCGAGCCATGCAAAATGCGAATAGGGTAGAATTTGAGAACTTAATGTAGAGTGGAACCATGACGGTGACCGAGTATGAACCTGAGTCCACTAATCTTTCAGAGTATGCGCCTTACCTGGTGGCCACAAAAGAAATAAATGCCCGATGTTTCGAGGATGGACTCAAACACGAAATTCAGAAGTTGGTTCGACCTCTCCAACTATCCACATATGCGGATATGTTGGATCGTGAAATTTTGGAGGAGCAGGACATCGACAAGACAATGTGCTACCATGAGAGAAAGAGGCAGAATTAGCACCCAGGAAGGATCAGTCATTCAAAGAAGATGAACTTTAGAGGGAATAAAAGGAATTATGATCGAAGAAGGCAAGTGGCACCCTACCCAAAGAGCGTAAACAACCACGAAGGAGAATGTACCAATCAAATGCCCAGAACTTGCTTCGGTTGCGGTCAAGTCGAACATTTCAAGCGGGAGTGTCCAATGTGTGAACGGGAGCCAATGTTGTGCCAATTGGAGTCCGTCGAGCTAACCCACAGGGGAATCAGCAGAGGCAAGGGATAGCCTTCACGCTAGTTCGAGGAGACCCCAAAAATGATGAAGTGGTGTTGGCATGTAGAATTCTTATTTGTAAAATTCCTATGTATGCCTTATTTGACTCGGGATCTACACACTCATTTATCTCTCGTTCTAACGCTCGTAAAATCAGTAGAAATCCTGAACCCTTGGGTTATGACTTGCTCGTGCCCCAACCTATGAGCAAGGGTGCTCTGTGCTCACTAGTCTATAAAATTTGTGATGCCTTTATTGGGGAAGCATGAATGCCCTTGGATTTGATTCCCTTAGATATGTCTCACTTCAATGTCATCATTGACATAGATTGGTTATCCAAGTTCAATACCAAGATTGACTGCGCTGGGAAATCCATCACCTTTGAGGAGTCTAAAGGTGGAGAGTCAAAACTAGAAAGAGAGAAAGTTGTTTCACCTCTATATTTTGTGTCTATGGCTCGAGCCCAACGAATTTTGCAAAAAGGCTGTTAGGGTTATCTCTGTAGCATCTCAGCAACCCCAACGAAAAATCTCTTAGTGTCCGATGTCCCAATAGTTCGCAATTTTCCCGCGGTATTACCCGAAGAATTTCCTATAATGCCAATTGATCGAAAAATGGAATTTTCCATTGAATTTACGCTAGAAGCACAACTGATTTTCAAGACCCCTTATCGAATGGCGCCAGCAGAGCTAAGAGAATTAAAGACGCGTTTGTAGGATCTAGTTGACAAGAGTTCCATCCGACCGAGTTTGTCACCATGGGGAGCCCTTGTATTATCCGTCAAAAATAAGGACAGGACCATGTGATTATGTGTTGACTACTGGGGCTGAACAAAGTCACCATCAAGAATAAGTACTCACTTTCTCGAATCGATGATTTGTTCGACCAACTGCAAGGAGCACGAGTATTTTCAAAGATATATCTTCGTTCTGGGTATCACCAACTCAAGGTTAAGGCTGAAGATATTGAGAAGACCGCTTTTCACACCCGCTATGGCCATTTCGAGTTCTTGGTCATGCCTTTCGGAGTGACCAATGCCTTGATAGCTATCATGGGTCTTATTAATTGAGTCTTTTCCAACTATCTCGATGATTTCGTAATCATATTCATCGATGATATTCTTATCTACTCGAAAAGTGAGGAGCAACATGAAGCCATCTCACCCTTGTGTTGCAAACCTTGGAAGCAGAGAAGTTATATGCAAAGTTCAACAAGTGCGAATTCTGGCTAAAGAGTGCCCATTTCCTTGGGCACGTCGTCAACGAATGCGGAATTTTGATGGACCCCCATAAGATTTAAGCTATCAAAAATTGGCCAGGGCCGACGATAGTAACGGAAGTCCGCAGCTTCTTAGGACTTGCCAGTTATTGCCGACGATTCATTCAAGGATTTCAAAGATCACCATACCTATGACGGAGTTAACGAAGAAAGGATAACCATTCATATGGGCGGAAAATTGGGAAGAATGCTTCTAGGAGCTGAACAAGAGACTCACAAGCACACCACTGTTAGTTCTACCCCAAGAAGGAGAAAGCTTTGAAGTCTATAGTGATGCTTCATTGAAGGGACTCGAATGCATCTTGATGAAACAAGGGAAGGCTATCACCTACGCCTCTTGACAATTGAATCCCCACAAGAAGAACTACCCCACTCATGATTTGGAGATGGTCGTAGTAGTTTTCACGTTGAAGATATGGCACCACTATCTCTACGAAGTCACTTGTAACTTGTTCACCGACCACCAGAGCTTAAAGTACCATTCTACTCAGAAGGAATTGAATCTTAGATATCAGAGATGACTAGATCTTATGAAGGACTACAATCTTAACATCCAATATCATCCAGGAAGAGCTAACACGGTAGAAGATGCTTTAAGCCGGAAAGGAAAGGAAGAACTCAATCTCCTGCAAGGTTGTCTCACCACAGTTATTGCGTAACCCATCGTCATCGAAGAAATCAAATCAATGCAAATGAATGATCCAAAGTTGAAACAGGTCTTCGAGGATGCCAAAGACAATCCGGGCGAAAATTCATCATACCAGACAAGATTCTCAATTTTCGAAGTTGTTTATGCATACCGAACAATAAAGAAATCAAGCAAAAGATCATGAATGAAGGCCATCGATTGAAGTTCGCAATACATACAGGGCACACAAAAATGTACCAGGATATTAAGAGGTCATATTGGTGGATGGACATGAAGCAATATATAACCAATTACGTCAGTCGATGTCTGCAATGTCAGCAAATCAAAGTCAATCATCAGAAGCCTGTAGGATTACTCCAACCCTTGCCAATCCAAAGGTATAAGTGGGAGGATATCATGATGGATTACGTCATAGGATTACCTCGTTCGGTCAACGGTAACAATGCGATATGGGTTATAGTGGATCGCTTAACCAAGTTAGCACACTTCATCCCAATCAAGAATACGTATTTGATGGACCAGATGGCAACCACTTACATACGCGAGATTGTTCGATTGCATGGCACTCCAGTATCAATCACATCGGATAGAGATCCATGGTTAGTGTCAAGATTTTGGAAATCGCTTCAAAAAGCCATGGGAACAACGTCAATTTTTAGTACAACCTTCCATCCTTAGACAGACGGTCAATCGGAAAGAACCATTAAGACGTTAGAAGACCTGCTACGAGCTTGTATGCTGGAATTCCAAGGGAGCTGGGAAGAACACCTACCACTAGTAGAATTCACCTACAACAATGGTGACGAAGCTAGTATTGGGATGACAGCTTTTAAAGCACTATATGAAAGACAATGCAGATCGCCATCATGTTGGTCAAAAAAAGTCAGAGAGGAAAAACTTATGGGACCATAGATTGTGCAAGAGGTAGCAGAAAAGATCAAATTGATTCATGATAGGTTGAAAGATGTCTAGGATTGTCAAAAGAGCTACGCAGATACCCACCGAAGGGAGCTAGAATTCTTAGAAGGCGACAATGTATTCTTGAAAGTCTCACCTATGAAGGGCGTCATTCGATTCGGGAAAAGAGATAAGCTAAATCCACACTATATCAGGCAATTCAAAATTCTTGAAAAGATAGGACCGGTTGCGTATCATCTCGCCCTACCACTAGAACTTGTCAATGTTCACTACATTTTTCATGTATCAATGCTCTAAAAATATGTACCCGACCTGGCCCATGTTTTAGAACAACCACTAATCGAAATCGAAAGAAATATGTCTTATGAAGAGCGGCTAGTGAAGATCTTAGACCGGCAAGAGAAGAGGCTCTGGAACAAAGTGATTCCCTTAGTTAAAATTTGGTGGAAAAACCAATCAGGCAATGAAGACACATGAGAGAAAGAAAGCGATATGCGCAGAGTATCCAACATTATTCGATTAGAGGTATATTCTCGCTACTATTTATTTAAAACAATGATTGCTATCTATTTTAAATCTGCCTAATTTTGAGGGACCAAACTTTTTAAAGGTGGGGAGGATGTGAGACTCCGACCCGAGAAAAATTGGTTTTAGTAAGTGAAAATATTATTTGGATTTTTTGAAATTTTTTTGGAATTTATTCAGAATTTATTTATGCTTAAAAAGAGGAATTAAGGGGCAATATGGTAAATAAATTAAGACTTATGAGATAAAATGATAGAATTAAGAAGCTGGGAACCAAATCAATGTCTGTCGAAAGTTGAGGGGCAAATCTGGTATTGTCCGGCCAATGATTGGCCAATGATTGAATGACTGGAGTAGTGGCAGAGCACTATCCCATCGAGACTAACCAGGCAGTCTGAACGATAAGTCTGGTCGAGATTTATTTTCGGGTTGCCCACACGGTTAGGCAAGCAACAGACAGACTGGGCAGAGCAGGGGGCTGTTCTGTAAACAACCTCTCTACACAACTATGATAATTGGCAGGTTGGGACGTGTCCATCCGGAGCATTAATTACAACTGAGCTTCCTCATTTGCTATAAATAAGCCTTCTGTTGCATTCATTTCTCACACCCACTTTCCTCCGTGGAATTAAGTTCTAGTGATAGGAACTTCTTGTTCACTCTGAGTGTTCTGCAACCCTTAGCCGCACACCCATCCACCCTTTGGCCAAATCTAGACCTTCATTCTAGTGCAACCCTTGTCCAGAAGACCTATTACTTGAGCAAACCTTGTGTTCGGAAACCATCCTTTGAAACTCTCAAGTGCTCGACAAAGCTATCCTCCAATTGAAGGTAACTCTCATTTCATTTGATAGTCCTTCGGTAATAAGCCTAGCATCCGTATTAACTCTTCAGTAGACCCGTCT
Source organism: Monotropa hypopitys (assembly GCA_002855965.1). Classification (NCBI taxonomy): domain Eukaryota; kingdom Viridiplantae; phylum Streptophyta; class Magnoliopsida; order Ericales; family Ericaceae; genus Monotropa; species Monotropa hypopitys. The sequence goes on from NMUG010003179.1 coordinate 14,088, forward strand.
AAGGGTCCGATTACACTATACTGACCTCATTCACTGTTCAGCAAGTCCATTTGAGGACTTTGTCATCATATTGATCCTTCGGCAGGCTTATCCGAAGCCTTGTCGCATTGATTTCTGCTCAGCTTAGCCACCTTGCAACACTTGACCATCACTTGTGTCTAGCACTTGGCCATGCACTCTACCGACAAGACTCCCTTAAAGTCCTATTTGATTGATCTTCTTCTCAGCTCGATAATACATGCCCGAACCTCCTTGGATAATAATAACTCACCCCTTACATTTTGCCAACCTTTTTACAGCTGGAGCACTTGTGTTCAGCTGAGTGTCTGACCGTTCTTTGAGAATCTGGTCGTTCTCTGCTCGGTTGAGCCTCAAACTGATCGGGACATTGGCCCTGATCACTAATGACCTTATTTTGACCATTCTAAACTCCAGAACCTATGGTTTCCGCACTAAAAATGCTCAATCACATATTACCTTGACTAGTCCGCCTGCCCTATTTGACTGATCGACAAAGTACCCAATATTGTCCTATCCAGCTCAGTTAGTGTTCGCACAAAGCCATTTATGCTCGGCCAGTTGCCCTCTGACCAAAAGAGATCGACCAGTAGTCCTCCGGTTTGTACTAACCTTTGGACATTAAGCCTCCGTTCTTCTTGTGTTTATAGCAAGTATGCTTGGCTAGTAGCCCTTCAGCCATGTTAGACCATTGGTGTCCGGCCTAACGTGTAGTCTGCAGGAAGAGAACTTCCAATTAACTCTAACATGCATAGAAAAGACTTGCATTAACATCTCAATCCCATATAGCTTAGAACATATATAAAAAGCTTCTAACATTCAAATGAGAAGGACATGTACTTTGAAAAACATGCAAAGTACTCTCAATATACCGAATCCATACACTCACAACACCGTTGTTCAAACCATTTTCTTGTCTTGATCAACCATTTTCCTTGCCCTTGAGGGAGGCCTCAACGCCTTTCTCAAGTGTCCC
>NMUG010003180.1:0-15083 GCA_002855965.1 Monotropa hypopitys
GGGGTTTTTCACAATCAAACTCGGAATCGAACAACCAACGTCCTAGGGAAAAGCGTACGACCCTAGACAAAACTCAACGCAACCAATTTAGGTGAACGACAACACTTTGATACCAATTTTGTGAATATAAAAGACTTGACAGAATTTCATAAAACGAACGAGAAGGTGGTACAACACCAACAATACAAACGAGAGGGATAGAAAACTCTACCTCGATTGGAATGTCTGAAACAATTGCCGACAAGCAAATTGCTAGAAATTTGGGCATGAACCTGCTCAAAATAGAACAACCGCACTAAGGCGCCAACAACAACAACAACAAGCAGGAACTCAACAATATCACACCTCCTACTTAAACATTACCGATTACGATTACAACTGAATGACAATTAAATAGGAAGGAAGATATACCTGCCAACGCAACCACAAGCGGTGGCCAAGGCCCTGAACGTTGCGCGCCACTGAATTCTGTCGCTCGCTAAGATTGACACCTAAAGTCCGACAAACAGTCACTATTCGACGACAAACGATGTAAAACGCTGAAACGAGTGAAATAGAAGCTTACCCACTAGTGTGACACTACAACTGTCGCACGACTCTGCTCGCCCATCCTTAGCTGTAACTCGTTGCACCTAGACACCCATCAAACAGTCACTATCGACAACCGACAACAAACGACGTCATACAGTAATGGAACAAATAGGTCGATAGGCTTACCCATTGACGCAGAACTTCAATCGTCGCGCGAACACTAACAAGGCCATACAGTTAGCCCCTTTTTCCACAAACCACAAGCTCGAGCCCGCTCACCGTCATCGTGCGAACCACTCCTCTCTCTTATTCGCACTTGCTGTCGTAGCTACCAACCGCGCCGTATATCGCCGCCAATCACCACCATCGACCACCACTGCTGCCACCACACACATCCACCCCAAACCGCACACCGCGCCACCACGGGGTTGGTGCGCGCAGGGAGAGAGAGGGAGGGAGAAGGGAGGAAGAGAGGTGGGGCAGAGAGAGAGAGACGTTCGCAGAGGGAGAGGGGGAGAACGGCTCCACCGCGCGCAGGAGGGAGAGGGAGAGAGGTGTTCGGTGGAAGGGAGTGAGGGGGAGAGCTCGCCGGGGAGGGAGGTGGGCGAAGGGGACGTGAATGGAGGTCGGGCGACGCGATTTTGGAAGGGGAACCCTTGGGGTTTCTCGCGAGGGAGAAGGAGCACGGGAGGGAATGGGATTCCTCCTGTATACAACACTGTTGTATATTTTTTTTTTGATTTTAGTTTAATAATTTACTTTAATGAATTTAAATAAATTTAAATGATACCCAATGCCTTTGAACAATTCTCGGGAACCCAAACGAAACCCAAATTTCACCACAACGACTTGCTCACGCTCAGAACACAAAACCTCACAACCCAAAACTTGCCTCACTCAGACAGGATCGATAAATTAAAATGCGAGCCGCAGAGAACCGAACGACACAAGATTAAATCCCAAAAAAAGATTTAATCATTGTTATTATTATTTTTTTGAAACGGATGGAAAATAATTAAATTTTCCGAATGTGACACCATCCCTAGGTTTTTGAGAATCCATGGATATTTAGGATCAACTCAGGCAGTTAAGCCTAAATGAGTTACCAAATGAGCTACTATGCAAGTGAACCTAATATAACATAAGTATAGAGCAACCTTGCTCTGATACCAATTTAAAATGCGATGAAGCGCTAGGTCAATACCTAGAGGGGGGTGAATAGGTTGGCCAATTACAATTTAGATAGATTCTCTTTTTATTATTTGCAAAATGATTAACTTGATTAATTATTAGTGATTGTTATTTATGCAATATTATTTAAGTGATTATTTATTATACAAGCGGAAGTAATAATAGAGTAGAAAATAAAACAATCACAGGTGCAAGAGAGTGTAAGGGATGAAGAGACAACACACCACAACACAAAGATTTATAGTGAAAACCACTTAGACATCAATTAATTCCTAAGTGTAAAACTACTTGACCTAGTCTACTTTTTTACTAGAAACAACAAAGGTTTAAAGAGTACAAAAGTTACCGACTTTAACCCAAAGCCCACCTAGCTCCTGCAAACTTCAAGCTCCCCGAGCCCCTTCTACTATCCTCTAGAATCCCACAGTGCAGTGCACTGATCTCCGACTTGCGATCGGCTCTGGAGTGCTCCGGCCAATGTAGACAAGGTCAACACCAAGTAAATACAAAGTGAAGTGAGGTGAAGTAAACACTAGATAAAATTATCTAGTAGAATAAAAAGACAATGGAGTAATAAATAAGTACTTAGAAAAGTGACAAACTCTAAAGTACACAAGTAGGATAGAGTGAATCAAGGCGAGAAGCCCAATGAACTATTCTGAAGGAATATTCAAGGTAATTCACTACAAGGGACAAGTTGATTTCAAAGGCACAAGTACCCAAAGAGATATTCAATAGAATTCTCCAAATCAACCAAAGACAATCAATCTCAAGAGATACTAAGGCAAAGCAAAATATTGCTAACGAGAAACCCTAAGAAGTGATTGTCCAAAAATATTCACTAAGTCAAATGACAAAAGGCAAAGCACTAGACTTAATACAACCCTAGGTGAAATATGTTCACACAATCTCTCAAAACCACAAGGGCAAGAGAAAAGAACAAGGCTTAATATAACCCTAGAAGAGATTAGACAATAGATAGTGAGTTCTTTAAAACTTATGTGGTTTAAGGGACAAAGCTCAAGGCCTGATGATAATCCCGAGGAAAGAACTATCAAACCCTAGAATAACTAGGAGATAACAAGAACGAAGAACTCTATGTTTTTAGATTTACACAATACTCTCAAGGTCAAGAGAACAACCCTAGACACACAAACTTGTTAAAACCCAAAAGGCTAGAAATCTATATCTAAGGATCTAAAACACTAGATACAAACTTTAACAATCTAACCTTGTAAGACAATCTAATATACTAATGTATAAGAATTATCTACTGTAGAGAACAAGGTGAGAAAAAGTAATAAGAAAGAATGAGACACAAGACCTTCAAGGAGATTTCTTGATGAAGGTACAAAGCTTACAGTAGTAGCCGAGAGAGAAAAACCAGAGAGCTCCTTCAATTGAGTGTTCTTGAATGTTCTTAGATGTTTAAAATGATTCTTAAGTGTTGCTTATATACTTAGGAACCTTATACACGAATTAGGGTTAAGTATAATAATCATATTAGACAAAAATACCCTTAATACGCTCCTTAAACTGACTTAAGAAAAGAATATACGATTTTAAATTTTGCTGAACGAAATCTTGGAACCGGTACCAGGGTTCACGGGAACCGGTACCGGACGTCGCTGGTTCAATGAAGCCAAGACAAGGAAGACATCCGAAACCGCAATGAAACCTTGGGCAACCGGTCTCGGCCACCCATAACCGATTTCGGGGGCCACGTGAATTGGTTCCCAGAGACTCTGATGGGAACAAAAAAATGAAGCCAAGGAATGGGAGGTTCAGCCGAGATAGCCGAAACCGGTACCAGGGTTCATGGGAACTGGTACCGGGAGACTCTAGTGGGAGACAAAAAATAAAGGAAGAAATGAGCCAAGGTCGCAACTGATTTCCTGGGAGGTGGGAACCGGTACCCAGCATTGCTGGACCAAAAATAACTCTAAGGCAAGGAATGCCGAGTGCGAAACTAAAACCTAAGGCCAAAATGAAACCAAAGACGCAACAAATGACCGAACATTGGAACCAAGGAATTTACCAAGGAAGAAGGAATGAAAAGGAATCGAATACCGATATTAGGACGACTCTTGAACGAACATTTGAACGCCGAAATCACTTCAATTTGTTGACGAAGCGCCGCATCAAAAATTTCATGGCTCGAGAAGTGGAGCATCTACCTATGCTACCCCAAACCAAAATTAAAAGATTTAAGATACAATAAACCTTCCGGAAAATAGCCAATACAGAAAATGGTAACAGAGATATATCAGAAGTTTGAAAAAAATGGTGTATATCGAAATATCTCTAAAAATCATATCGATATATGTAGTGAAGATTTGTATATCGAAATGAACTAAAAAATTGTATATCGATATGAAAACAAAATCCAGGTGTTGAGTAAATATAAATCGGTGGAATTTTGTATCGATTCTAAATTAATAACTCGGTCGGTGGAGAAGGGTTAATTCCATTCTGAGAACTCAAAGAAACATTGAGAGAGAGAGAGAGAGGAGAAACGCAAGAGTGAGAGACAAGAGGGAAAGAAGGAGAATTCATTGGGAATTTGTAGGGAAATCCCGTAAAGCTTTAGAAACTCAATCAATCGGGTAAGAATAACACTGTATCCTTACTGATCAAGTATTGTGAATCTAATTTGGGGTTTTGTGTGATTTTTGACTTAAATCAAGAATTAATTTCAAAACAATGAGAAGAGGGATTTTGATAAATTTTTGATGAAATTGGTGCATTCAGAGGGTTTTAAAAATGGTAGGGTGTGTTCTTGTGTGTGTTAATTCATGTAGAACAGTTGGTTGTGTACAATTTACCGTTGTATGTCCGTTTTGTATGTAAATTGAGTTTTGGGAAGATGATGAACGATGTTGCATTTCAAGGTTTTCGTATGATTGGATCATATATCGATATATAGAATGGCCATATATCGATATACAATGTCAGTTTGGTCATTCGATATAAACATGAGTTATTTATATATCGATATGTATAAAATCTTATATCGATATGTGAGATCGGTGGCACCATTCGGTATGTAAAAGGATAGGTCATATATCGATATGTGTAACATATTAAAATATCTGTTTAAACGTATATCGATATGTGAGTTAAATGGGTATATCAAAATATGTTCAGACTGTATAATGTGATATGTGTACAGACGTAACACATATCGATATATATTGATCTGTATATCAATATGTGTGAGTATTGATGGGATTTTGGAAATGAATGAAAGAGGATTAAAAATAAATAAAATTAAATTAAAATGAAATAGAAATAAAAGAAATAAAATAAAATAAATGGAAATGGAAGGAAATAAATAAAGTAAGGATTATTTGTGTTCTACAATCCTTTTATTTATGTCTTTACTTTATGTTAAAGTTATATTTTGTCTCGGATATTGACATTTTTAGCTTGGATATGTGTGAAAGTTAACGGTGTCGAATCCTCAAAGAATTAGAGTGATCGACAATTGTTACAAAATCACTGTGAGTATGTGCATTGTGCTTAAATTTAAAGATTTGAAAATTAAGTGTAAATGTGTGGATATGGAAATGGGAAATCACTTATGTAGACGTGTGTCTATGAATATGTAGTCGAGTGAATATGATTGGTGGTCGTGCGATCACGGGCAGATACGCCAAAGTATCTTGATGATGTGCTTAGTTGGGAAAATGTGATTATGTTCCTTGAGAACTATATACGTGGTGTTTACTGTAGTATTCCATTCTTTAAATTGTTGTACAATTTATATATTCATATATTTCCCATTTTTTGATATCACAGATATTGCTAGAGCTGAGAGTTGATGTCCACTACTGGTTCGTGGGGGAGTCTGACACTGAATGACGTAGACTAAGTTTTATTTTAGTCTCACACATATTGTACTTATTAGTTTTTACGTTTGATCGGGACATCTGGACTCTTGCACCTCTTTATGTCATAGAGTAGTTGTAATGTATTGTTGGACTTTAGAAATAAAATTGTTTGCTTCCACTTATGAATAATTGTCATTAATTAGGAAAATGAATAATTTATTTGTGTTAATGAAATCTTTTAGGAGCATGATTAGGAGGATGTGAAAGAACAAAATGATTATAATAAGTCACATAATGATTTTGATTTAGACGTATAATCATGCTTGAAAGGCGTCACCCCCGCCCGATACAACCTCATTGGAGTAGTGTAGTCGGGGTGGGGAACGATAATTCTATCTAGGAGATTCCTCTTTTGGAGGAGATATGAGTTTGGCCTCTTTGGGGGTGTCAATATTTTTGGGGTTGATCTCTTCAGGAGCATCAACTTTGGCCCCTTCAGGAGCGCTATATTCTTTGCCTTGGATTTTCCTCTTCCGGAGAATTTTATCCTCTACACTAATAGGTCTCCCAGTGTTCTGGCATGTATTAGATTTATTTTCTGCTTCCCTAGTGGTTTATCCTACATGGACTTGAATCATTGTTGGGTTGTTAACAACAGGTATATAAGACTTAGTCACTATTTTTATGTCGGTGAAAGCATCTAGTAATTGATTTGCAATACTTTGTAAATGAATGATTCTGTAAACTTCTAGTTTACATTGGTTAGTGTGAGAATCAAGATAAGATAACATGAAGGCATTCCAAGTGATTTAAAGTTGAGCTTCTGGCTCTAACTTTTCTCCCCCTAATTCTGGGAAAACTGTTTCATCAAAATGACAATCTGCAAAACGTTCCTTACAAATATCACTATTTAGAGGTTCAAGGCATCTAATGATGGATGGAGAGTCAAATCCAACATAAATTTCAAGTTTACGTTGATGCCCCATTTTTATACATTTAGAAGGAGTGATAGGCACATATACAACACGACAAAAAACTCTAAGGTGACAAACATTTGGTTGTTGACCAGGTACAAGTTCTAGTGGTGATAAATTATTATATGCAGTAGGCCTAACTCGAACAAGAGATGCAACATGCAATATGACATGTCCCCAAGTAGAGGTTGGTTATTTTGTTTTCACAAGCATGGGTTTTGAAATTAGCTGAAGCCTTTTTATAAAAGATTCATCCAAACCATTTTGAGTATTAGTGTATGCAATAAGATGATCATCATCAATTCCAATTGACATACAAAAATCATTAAAGGCTTGAGAAGTGAAATTGGCTACATTATCTGGATGAATTGTCTTGATAGGATGATCTAGAAACAATGGATACAAGGGCAGCTACATCAATGCTAGAATGATTTACGAAGCTGTTTCCAACTAAATTTGAGGGTACTACTAACCCAGAAATGGTTGAAGAATGGTTTAAAGGAGTGACTAGAGTATTAGAGGCAATGTGGGTGGATGAGGTGCAACAGGTTACGATGACCACATTCAATTTGAAAAGAAGTGTTAGGAATTGGTGGGAGGCAACAATACGACAATTGGTTGTTCCTATGCTGGGGATAATTTCAGTAATGTTGCAAGAGATAACCTAGGATAAGTATGTAAACGCCTGCGAAGATAAATATTGTCCATTGAGTCACCGCTATACACAACAGGCGATATTTATAAAACTAGAATATGGTAATATATTGGTTGCTGAATACGAGGAACGATTTGATGAATTGTCTCGACATGCTCCTAATATGGTAGATTCTGAGGAGAAGAAAAATGTCAGAGGTAACTTTCCACAATTTCCACATTTCATGCTTTAAAATAAAGCAAATAGTCACATAGCAACAGAATTTATACCTCCCCTCCTAAACATGCACCTAATGTTTCCCCAAATCAAGAAATAGTTCAGATGTGAATCATGCAAAGGTAATATGCAATTGAAATCTACAAACTTTAAAATAACTAATACATTCACCAAATACACTTAACAGGGTTTCTTTGATTCAGATCTCGCTGGATATAGGTACTTAGATAATTCCCATGAAATAAATTTACTACTTCAGTACCCATAAGTATAAATGAAATGAAAATGCTTTATAAATCAAGACACATTCATTTTCCAAAGTTACTAACTTTTCCCCACAATTTCCAGAATTTTCAACGTGAATTACCAGAAAATGGGGCTAAATTTCAGGAAATAGGAGGTTCTGCCTCAATGAATTTCTGGTAGAAGGGAATGCGTACTCAATGAATTTTTAGAAAATGGAAGTTCTGTTATACGAATTTCTGAAAAAAGGGTCTGTTCTGCCTTCATGAACTTCCGGTAAATGACCATGAATTTTTGGCAAATGGAAATTCCAGACTATACGAATTTCTAGAAGAAGGGAGTTTTGGACTTCCTGACTTGTGTGTTCTTCTGGTAGACGGAGAATTGGCCTTTGCCAATTTCTGGAAAATGGAGAGTACTAGCTGGCCAAACTTCTGGTAAATGGAAGTGTCCTTGGCCGAATTCTCGGTAAATGAAAATCAATTCCCGGTAAATAAAATTCTGGCCCTCGACCAATTTCCGGTAAATAGTGAATTTGGCTTAGGCCAATTTCTGGGAATTGGGGATCTGGCCTTTATGATTTTCCGATAATTGAGAGGGGGGGGGGAGGGCTAATCTACTATTCATCTTCTTCCACTACTATCACACATATAACTCTCTCTCAGAACCATCACAAACCCCTCTCAATCACCTACACAACATCCTCACAGCCAACCCAGTAAATACACACATAGAGACTAACACACATGCTCACATGATTTCACACACAACCAAAAAAATACACACACACAACTAGAAGAAACACACACACAGAACATACCTCAAATTCAAATCACAGTTGCGTAACCCAGAATCCTTCAGTCCAATCTCTGATCAATCCTTCTACCCTTCTTTTTGAATAGGTTTTTTTCTCTTTCTCTCTCTCTCTCTCAATTGATTTCTTTTTCTCCAAGTGGTGGAATGATAAGAATGAGTTCAAGTTTACTCCAAAAATGATATACATATATTTTTTATAAAATTTTAAGCTAAAATACACTTTTTACCCTCATCTCCCAATTCTCCACAAATAACTCCCAAACCTTCTAATCCCTCACTTAACACCTCCACGTAAAAATTCCATTTCACCTCTAAAATTAAAATAAAAAATATCCCCCAACTTTTATTATTTTTCAAGCACGGTTATTATACTCTTCCCCCTTAAAAGATTTCGACTCCGAAATCGCAAACTATCACTTCAAATAGAAACACATTCTAAAATCCCAGTGCTACTCATCACATTCCACTTTCTCTTGCACTTCTTACTTTGGTTCATTCTTAAAGATGATTCACTTGTTACTAGCATTTCATAAATAACTAAAGAACTATAACAATGCTATAAACAAATACCTGGTGATGCCTCAAATGATCTTGGTGGCTCAACCAGTGCAAATACTCTCCCAGACGCCTTCTTTCCATCATTTGTTGTAGCTGTACCTATTGATGTTGATGTTGGCTTTCCCCTTTGTGGACATTGTGGCATGATATGGCCAAACTCTCCACAAGCAAAACATTTCACTTTCCTAGGTTCTACACTCTCCTTAGGACAATCCCTCACAATGTGGTCCACCGATCCACACCTAAAACAATGTCTAACAAATGATGATCCCCTAGAACTGGCTTGGCTTGATCCACCTTGCCTACTTCCCCCCACAGACCCACTTGGCCTTGCATTCCATTGCCCCCTTCTCGGTTGAGACCTTACTTCCACACTTTTTGATTCACCACTGCCTGCTCTCCCTAAAACATCCAATCTATAATCCTTCAACTCATCAATATCTTTTTTTCCATTTTTCTAGCGGTTTCCACTAAATCCACATATGAAGTTTCCTTATACCCAGTCAATCTAGTGGCTATGGTTCATATCAACCCACTTTTCAAACACCGACATCTTTTTGCATCTGTATTCACTAGGTCCACTTAAAGAAGAAAACTTGGCTTCATACTCCGATACGGTCATGCTACCTTGTTTAAATGAAATAAACTCCACCTCTCTCTCTAATTGATAACTCTCAGGATAATAGTGTGTATGGAACTCTTGTATAAACACCTCCCAGGTAATAACTCCTCTCACATCCGGTACAACTCCCGGTAATGGTGTCGTTCTTAACCGGCTAAATATTTCCCACCATGTTAGAGCCTCTTCCTTTAAACTAAAAGATGCTAATCTAACTTTCTGCTTGTCAGTCACCTCAAGTATATCAAATACCATCTCCAACCCTTTCAACCATGTCTCTGCCTCACTAGGGTTCACATCCCCCTCAAACTCTACCGGATATGACTTTTTGAACCTTTGATACAATGTACTACCTAGTTCCATGGGCATCCTATCACCCCCAACAACGGCTTGATGCTCCATATATGTGGCCATGACAACAATGAACCTATCTACATCTCCCCTAATCGGTGGTTCCCATGGTACCCTTGGTTGATTTACTTCTCCTTCCCCTAGTGCACTAGATGCCCCTTCTTCATGTTGACTCATATTTCAATCCTGTTATCACAACACAAATAACCACCACAACAAATTTTAACAATAAGCGTTAGTGACCGACAAGACCTATGCTTGACTCACTAACACCCTATGGTCCACTACAACCTACACTAGACACTCCTAATAAAACTATGTATCCCTGAATAACTCGCCCAAACTTCCAATCATAAGATACGGTGTACGGACGTTCACAATTTCCTCTTTTATCCATCCATACTCCGAGAATATAAAAACCATGTTGTGATATTAAAACTATCACACCTCATTTTGCTAAAATAAATATTATATTTGTGGACACGGAAATGTGAATAAACAGAAAATACTACAAAAGGCATAAAGACACTACCACTGACTATACAAAGTCAAAATCCACTAATATTAAAGTCTACCGAAAAAGTACAGATGGTCCACAAATCTAACAGATTCTGACATATACAGATCAGATAAAACAAAAGATAAAAGAAAAGTACAACTGGTATACCAAAAGTGCTATACAATTCCATCAACTCTAAACACCAACCCCGTAGTGGACCACTAAGCTAGCTAGTGAAATTGGATTTCTCATGCAAAATAAATCACAGAAAAATCCAAGAGTGTGTAGCAATAATAAACTTTGCATATAAATAGAGACAATAACAGAATATGGTACAGCCATAGCTCTAGCAGAAAGCAGAAACAGATACAAACAGATTCAAAAATCAAATAGATAATCAGATATGAATAGATTCAGATAATCATATATAGATAATCAGTTATAGAATAGATACAGATAATCAGAATAGTTATAGAACAGATAATCAGAACAGATACAGAATAGATAATCAGTATAGATACATAATAGATAATCAGTATAGATACAGAATAGATAATCAGAACAGATACAAAATGATACTACAACCATGTTTCCCCATATTCTCAAAACAGAAATAGATACAACCAGAACACATAAACAGATCATAGGTGGTTCTCTAACTAAGCTTTCCCCAAGCTGTACTTTCACAGATATATTTCATAAATAAAATCAGAAAATAATACAGATATGTCAAAACAAAATCAAAAACATGTTTTAGAAATAGACAGACAACACGTGTATCCTCCCCATATAGCGTGCCCCATGTTACTACTAATTTTAATTCACATTTTAAGTTCTCTTATCTAGATGATAATTCAACGACGTTTATTCATCACACAGGACCGCCGGATTACACCATTGGCAAGCATGTCTACTTGCCAGAAAAAAGACATTTTTGTCCATCACATCCATAAAACAGGACAACATACCCATAAAACAGGGCCTTAGTTAGACACAACTTTCTCCACTTTCCACAATATTTCCCCACTTTCTTCAATGTTTCCCCTCTTTCCTCATCTTTCCATAATTTCCACATTTCACGCTTTAAAATAAAGTAAATAGTCACATGACAATAGAATTTATACCTCCCCTCTTAAACATGCAACTAACGTTTCCCCAAATCAAAAAATAGTTCAGATGTGAATTATACAAAGGTAATACACAATTAAAATCTACAAACTTTAAAATAACTAACACACTCACCAAATACCCTTAAGAGTGTTTCTTTGATTCAGATCTCGCTGGATATAGGTACTTAGATGATTATCCTGAAACAAATTTAATACATCAGTACCCATAAGTATAAATGAAATAAAAATGCTTATAAATCAAGACACATTCATTTTCCAAAGTTTCTAACTTTTTCCCAAAATTTTCAGAATTTTCAACGTGAATTACCGAAAAATAGGGCTGAGTTCCCAGAAATAGGAGGTTCTGCCTCAATGAATTTCCAGTAGAAGGGAATTCTTCCTTAATGAATTTCTAGAAAATGGAAGTTCTGTTATACGAATTTCTAGAAAAAGGGTCTGTTCTGTCGGTAAAGGAGGAACTACCTTCATGAACTTCTGGTAAATTACCATAAATTTCCAGTAAATGGAAATTCCAGACTATACGATTTTCTGGAAGAAGGGAGTTCTGGACTTCCTGACTTGTGTGTTATTCCGGTAGATAGAGAATTGGCCTTTGCCAATTTTTGGAAAATGGAGAGTACTAGCTGGCCAAACTTCTGGTAAATGGAAGAGGCCTTGGCCGAATTCCAGGTAAATGGAAATCAATTCCCGGTAAATAAAATTCTGGCCCTGGGCCAATTTCTGGTAAATGGTGAATTTGGCTTAGGCCAATTTCTAGGAATTAGGGATCTAACCTTTATGATTTCCCGGTAATTGGGGGGAGCTAATCTACTGTTCATCTTCTTCCACTACTACAAGACTCAAAAATTAACACACAAATAACTCTCTCTCTCTCTCTCTCTCTCAGAACCCTCACAAACCCCTCTCAATCACCTATACAACCATTGCCCAACATTCTCATAGCCAAACCATTAAACACACACACACACAAAGACTAACACACACATGATTTCATATACAGCCACAAAAATATATATACACAACCAGATGAAACACACACAGAACATACCTCAAATTCAAATCACAGTTGCACAACCCAGAATCCTTCAGCCCAATCTCTTATCAATCCTTCTATCCTTCTTTTCGAACATGTTTTCTCTCTCTCTCTCTCTCAATTGATTTCTTTTTCTCCATGCGGTGGAATGATAAGAATGAGTTCAAGTTTACTCCAAAAATGATATACATATGTCTTTTATAAAAATTTAAGCTAAAACACACCTTTTACCCTCATCTCCCAATTCTCCACAAATAACTCTGAAATCTTCTAATCCCCCACTTAACACCTCAAAACTCTTATATTCATTTAATTCACCTCTAACTCATTAATTCCAAGTAAAAATTCCATTTCACCTCTAAAATTAAAATAAAAAATATCCCCAACTTTTATTATTTTTCAAGCACAGTTATTACAGCTACTATCTTCCCCATTAGATATGTCTAAGTGTCTCATTATATCGATATGTGAGCACATATCGATATAATGAGGCACTGATCATCCATTCATGAATGATAAAGGTTACATATATCGATGTGTGTATGGAACGCAGATCGATATGCATTTATTTCTGACAGAAATTCTGAAGTCTCTAGAGGATGATATATATACCCAACTTAAATGTTTTAACTTCATTTTAACACTAAACATTCTCTATCTACCTTCGTCACATTAGAGAACCCCTCTCTCTCAACTTCTCTTTTCTTTTCCTCTCAAACCCAAAGGATTTTGACAAATCTCCTTCTCTAACATTGTTTTACACAATTTGGGCTTCTCATATACGGGATTGTTAAGGCATTTATGAAGAATCCTCACCTAGGGTGCGTTTGCTTCATCTCCTTAAGGTAGAGATCTCTAAACTCTTTGTATCTATTTGTTTGTTCTTATCCTTCTTTCTCTACGTTTCAAGAAAAATATGGGATTACATGTTTTAGGGTTCATTGGTTTGTTTGACCTAGAATTTCTTGGCATATCTTAAATATTTGTCAGTATATTGCTCCCTAATGGTCCCTATTTCACTCCTCCAACATCAATTTTGAAAAGCCCTAATTTTGGAAAAACCCTAATTTTGATCCATGACTAATTTGGGATTTTATGTCTTTCATTTACATGATAAAATTGACTTGAAATATATAATGTGGGACCCTTGAACATATTTTTGGAACATAAAATCTTATGGGTCATTTGGAAGTCTCATAAATGATTAGGAGGATTTTGCCCCACTTAATAATGAAAGAATGAATAATTTGGGATAATTGGATTTACTATAATGTGGGTAAATTGGGTTGGCTATATATATTTGGTAATTTCGTTTCCTAAGTGGATTCGCACTCTTGCCATTGTGCAATAGGGGTTTGCACTTGGCCCTCCTGATGGGTCAGGAAATATGAGGAATTTGCACGGATATTTAGTCGACATGCTTCAGCCGTGAAACTGTAGATGGAACTCGATAACTGAATTAAATTTGGAAAATATAATAAATTGAATTTGGACATCCCTTGATTTCGTCAAGATGGAAGGAGTAATAATAGACGTTCCTTAAATTCGTGAAGGACAACTATTGAACTCACTTGAATTCATCAATGTGGAGGAAATTGGAAATTTGAAATGAAATTGGAATTTGAAATAAAATTGAAATTTGGAATGAAATTGTGAATTGGAAATGAGATTAAATTGGAAATGACTTGACTAGTTTTAGAATCAGTGGACCCTTATGCATGCATCATACTTTCTATACATTGTCACTCACCCACAACAACCATATAGATTTTAGTGTTTGGATTTCTCTACTAGGCTTTGCCTAACTCTATATTTTTAGGTACCGAGACCCAGTTTGAGTTGGAGCTGGATGTTCCAGGGCTTTGGATAGCATTGGAGTTCAACATCATTTTTGGTAGATTGATATATTTGGGTGTTGCACCATGATCTTGTACTCTTTCTTCTTTTATTTTCCCAGATATCAGTTTGTAAATGTTTTGTAACTTGGGCTCATACTATTAGATTTGGATATGGACTAATGTATGCTCCACTTAGCATGGATTTATGGGGCTACTATAGTTGGTAGTTAATTTCTCTCTTGTGTTCTTATATTTAAAAAAGGTTTGAAAATTCGGGGTGTTACATCCTCTCTTCCAAAGCCTTCAATCAGGACTTTAGTACCAGATATTGTATTCACATTTGCTTTGTTCATTTTTAGATGCACAAAATATTTTTTATCTTCCAGGATAGTATGTGTTGTCGCACTGTCTCCTAGACAAATATCTTCAGAAATTATCCTTGAATAAGTTATTGCATCAAGATCCATGCTACTTTAATACATATAAAATGAAATTTATTCAAAAACATTTTGTACATGACGAACATAAGAAAAACTAAAACAAACTCATAACAAGTGACTTCTAATCTATTTGGGCATTCCCATCATTAAATAAGA
>NMUG010003181.1:0-15080 GCA_002855965.1 Monotropa hypopitys
TTAAATTTTATAATTATTCACATGGTTTAGCAAATTTTAAAATTCTGACCCTAATTTCACGTATTCATTTTTTTTACAATTAATTATATAAACGCCCCGTAAATTCTATTTTGGATTTTTTTTAAATCTCGCCCATTTAAATTTAATCGCACCAAAAATTATTCTTAATTCCCCTTAACTTTTTAATTAATTTAATTATCGCATTTTAATGAATCGGTTCTCACACATAATCTAGAACTTGTCGCAGTAATATTTGCATTTAAAATCTGGCGCCACTATCTTTATTGAGTCACCTGTGACATTCTTACTGATTATAAGAGTTTGAAGTACGTCTTCACTCAAAAGGAGCTGAATCTTAGAAAATGCAGATGGTTGAAATTCATGAAAAATTATGATCTCAACATCCAGTACCATCTCGGGAAGGCCAATGTGGTAGCAGATGCACTACGCCGAAAGGAGAAGAGAAAACTGGATCACTCTTACCTAGCACATTTGGTGACAATCATTGCAGAACCCTCCACTGGGGAAGAAGTCAAATCCTTGCAAATGAGCAATCCCAATTTGAAAAAAAAATCTCGAAGAAAACTGTCGCGTCCCAAAAATTTTCTGGTCTTCCACCTTTTTCTGACGGGCGGAGAGTGTGGGAAATGTCCGTACTCTATCTTCTTTTGTTTGCTTTAGTGCGGCGGGTTTTTGAAATAAAAGGGACAACTAGATTGTTTTAACTTTAAAATGCCAAATTAACAACAAATTGTAATTGCCATAACTGTTGATACCCAAATTTTGACTCAGCCCTTACAAATTCAGAAATCAGCAAAACGGTCTTTTTAGAGATCAATACGCACATCCGGAATGTTCGGACTTCTCACGAACAACATCGAAGTTATCTAAAAATTTCAGAACGATGAGCGAGCAACGGTAAAGTGTCGAGGAACATTTACCCATCTCAGAATTTAAAACCGACGCATCATTCAAGAGAAATTTCTAACGGACGGCACTGAAACCGCATCCGAATAAGTAGAATATTCGGGAACAAGCAGAATCTCGCATGCATAACCAAAATTCTGTTTTCGAATGGAATGTTGAAGATAAATCAATTACCGAGAAGCTGGTACAATAACTGAATCTGTCTGATCCAGAATCAGGATTTAGTTGAGGATAAACGTTAATCCGTTCGGTTTTCACTGTAGCTGTCCAGCAGCCACGGAAATCAGTTAACGAATTTTGCACAGACTTCATCTTCAAAGTCTAACGTTCCTAGCAGAACAGATTTTCCAGGAGCTGATCAATCTAAAAGGTGCACCTACCACTTCTCACTTTATCCACGACATCGGGACCCGATTGTCACGTTTTCTTGAGAACAAGCAGAATCCCCCACAAGCAACTGAATTTCCGTGTCTGAATGGAAAATTGAAGATGTTATAATTAAAGAGAGGACAACGTAAAGACTGAATCCATCTGATCCAGAATCGGAATTTAGTTGAGGATAAATGCCAATCCGTTCGGTTTTCCCTGCAGCTGTCCAACAGTCCCGGAAATTAGTGAACGAATTTTGCACGGACCTCATCTTCAAAGTCTGACATTCCCTGTAGAATAGATTTTCCGGATGTTGAGCAACCCAAGAGGTACACCCACCGCTTCTCTCTTTGTTTAAAGCAACGGAGCCGAATTTCAGAGTTTTCCCGAGAAACGTCTGGTTCAAGCCCGGGACATTTTCTATATTCACGATCCAACTCAACAATCACGGATATCAAATTTTAATTGGTAAAGTCAGATAATACCAAAACAACAAAGGAACCTTCCTACAATATGTTCCCTCACACGTGGCCCGCGAGCCACGTGATTGAACCAAAATACCTCAATGTCGCAACTATAGTTGCGACATTAACCTATTATAAATAGGAACATACCACAACAATAATCCAGACCTTACAACCTCCAAGCACCATTATACATCCGAATACTCAACTACTCTTCAAACCAAAAACCTCCGGGTCCTAAACCTAAACCTTTTTCATCTGCATCTTTGCGAAGTATCCGAACTCCTATCTATTTTCTTACGGTAAATACCGTTTTGTCTCTTATATTCTTTGAAGACTCTTGATAGTCTTCTAATTTATAGGTCGGTATTAGTCAGTCGACCGCGTCCGATACTATGCCTTACTATAATTTAAAGAAGTTATCTACAAAAGTTATCTCCCGGAATTGTACATATACATCAATACAATTTGCCGTTATTTTTAATACTTGTCTCTTTTGCTTTCGAACAAATATCTATTAAAAAATTTGTTACTTTATGTATTTCTCCTTGTTAGAATTTGACACATGTTTGGCTATGTTGACTTCGCTGTCGCATACGAGAAGAACATAAAAACATCTTCGCCATAAAAATACAATTACCGCTTATATTTTCATTTCTATAGCCCGACCTTGTCGGTACGCTATATACTTAACGTCTAGCTCGGAATATATCCAGCTCGGTTTATATTAATATGTATTACCATCTAGCTCGGATTATATCCAGTTCGGTTTATATATATGATATCTTATACCCTTGTCCATGCATACGTATATATACTCTATCTCTCTTTAGCGATTCACATTTGCTTTCCCTAAAATACTTTTAAATAAAATAAAATTTCGGTATTTATACTCTAGAGTGAAAGATTGCAGTAGCTACTAGACTCGGATTAAAGGAATGTCTTGTGACTCAGCCCCGTCCGGAGCACTCGATATTCTGTGGGATTTTTCACATTAATGAAAATAAATTCCCTCCCTATTTTTCAAAATACAGTCAAAGCTCTGTCAGACTAAAAAATATTCAAAACACTTTTCAAAATAAAAATCAAATTCCTTTATCCGTATTCTGAAGTGAAAGATTGCAGTAGCTATCAAACTCGGATTAAAATAATGTCTTATGAATCGGATCCGTCCGGAGCATTTGATATTCTGTGGAATTTTTACATTAAAAAAGCGAACGCTTTATAAAAATTCCTTCACGGTCGAAGTTCTGTCCGACCCAAAAGTATAAAAATCATTTTCACGGTCGAAACTCTGTCCGACCCAAAAATAGAAAAATCGTTTTTCATAGTCGAAGTTCCGTCCGACTGAAAAATATTAAAAATACTTTCAAAATCAAAAACCAAGTTCTTCGATCCGTACTCTGAAGTGAAAGCTTGTAGTAGCTATCAGACTCGGATTAAAAGAATGTTTTATTACCCGGGTCGTGCCAGATCATTTAGTATTCTTTGAAATTTCCAAACAAAATAAATAAATCAATAAAACAAATAAAATATTTCAAAGCCGTTCGAAGTTCTGTCCGACCATAAAATAAAAATCACTTTTCAAACTCAGTCAGAATTCTGTCCGACTGTAGGAAATCATTTCCAACCGAAGATTCTGTCCGGCTCAAATTTATTTCCAAAACACAGTCGAAGTTCTGCTCGACTGTTCCAAATAAAACTAAATTAACAAAACAAAATTGTTTCTCAAACGCAGTCGGAATTCTATCCGACCGTAGAAAACTATTTTTGCCAAAGTTTCGTCCTGCTCAAAAATAATTCTTTTATATCAAAAACTGGGCCGAAAGGCTGCCCGTAATTCTTTTAGAAAATAAACCAGGCCGAAATCTACCCGTCATATGTCTCTCTCTCTCTCTCTCACACACACACACACACACATATATATATATAGAGAGAGAATAAGAATCCAGTCATAAGCAGGTTTGATTTTCCGATTAAATTTTCATGATATGAACCGTTCAATATCTTTAAAATGTGTTTTTAAAAGTACTACAAGGGTCGGAATAAATATGATCGGCCGAGAGATCCGAGTCAGGTGCCATGTTGGCACAAGCTGCAGAGGGAAGCTCTGCATAGATGGAGACCGCCCGACGTCCGGCCGAAGGTCCGAGCTTCACGACGCTCCCTTCGTTCACAGGATCCGGGGCTCCGGAACTACTTCAGGAAGAAGAAGTTATGACCAACCAATAGGTGCAATCAATGTCATTTCGGCACCAGTAGCAATGGATGCTCAGGCCCCGCTCAGGCGCAGCTCCGAAGGACGGTCGCGTCGGCCATGCTCAGGCCCCGCTCAGACGCCGCTCTGAAGGACGGTCGCGTCGGCCATGCTCAGGCCCCGCTCAGGCGCCGCTCCGAAGGACGTTCTTGTCGGCCCGACAGGCGTGCCCTCGACTGCAGCGAGCATCTTTCTTGTGTTCCGTGAACAGCACTTTCGACGCACGCCAGCCGACATGTCAAAAGGCACACTGCGCGAGGCGGTCAAACGACGACTTGTCCCCCACATGCTAGACACTTTGGTCAGGCGCACTGCTCGAGGTTGTCGGGATAGAGGCTACGCACGCGCCGAAGCGCGTACGCACCATGCGCCGAAGCGGCTATATATACAAGGCAATGATTGAGGGAAATGTAAGCCATTCTTGCTCCCACTTTGTCCATTCATTTTCTCTCTCTAGACCTCGCCTGACTTTGCCATTGGAGGGCCTACCGGCGGCTCCGGTCGGTAGCCTAACGTGTGTTTCTTGTGCAGCTAGGTCATTGCGGCGTCCACCTCTCTGGCCGCTCGGATCCGACAGGTGGAGGAAAAACCCTCCACTTCAAGTACTCACGAGGAATCGCTAAAAAATACTCGGAAATGGTTTGATCTGAGCAATTTTTTATAAAACTGCTTATCTACAGTGTGTATAAAAATGCTCGGCCCAAGAGATCAAGATTTTGCAAAGATTTTTTACGAATGTTTAATTAAACTCTTTATGGGTTGTACTGTGATTATTCAAATCGTTCATGATGTTTAAATTAATGAAATATAATAAACTGTAAAAATTCAGCTCAATCGGATATCGATAAGTGCTTGATCCAAACAATTTTGTATAACGTCAATTTTTGTCATGTTTTTTATAAAATTATTTGGACCAGACACTTATCGATAACTGATTGAGTTGAATTTTTACAAAATATTTTATTTCATCAATTTAAATATATAAATAATTTGGATGATCGCAATGGAATTCATAGGGGTTCAATTAGACATTAGTGAAAATCTTAAACAAAAATATTAGTTTCTTGAGATGTCGATACCCTTGAATTTCATTCAATAGTCCATAATATATAAGTGTCTTCTCTCTTCTCTCTTCTCCCTCTTGCACATAATTTTTATGTATTATTTTTTATTATAGTATTTTAAAATTAATTTGTTTTTAATTGTTTTTAAATTTTTGTGCAGAGTTTTTTAAGTGTACGACTCAAAATGTCCTGTACACATGTGGAGACGGGTCAAAAGTGTCTACCATGTGGACACGGGTCAATGCTCCCTTCCTGCTAATTATGAGTTTTTTTGTGTGTGTGTTTCAGATTCAGTGAATGAAAAGAATTGAGACGGTGTATACCCCTCCTTTTTCCCCGGCTTTCCTTCTCTCCAAAGGTTCCTCTGATCATGGCCGCCCGTCCATCCACGACCCCCAAAAGCCTTCCCCTCTCCTACTTGTCCATTTCCCCCACCGCCTCCCTCCCTTCCTCCGCCAACTTCCTGCGAATTCATAAATTCCTTCCCCATTATAAACCCACCCCCTTACCCCATCCAATGTACCCCGACCCAACACCGCCTTCTCTTTCTCTATCTCTCAATGTCCTTCGGCACAGTAAACCCGAATATTACAAACAATGTGGTCGCCGCCTTCGAGTCATTCTTCGAAGGCTGGCTAGACCGACAAGATCACTACCTCGACGAACTCCTCTCCGCGGAGCAAAACTCCCATCAATCTCATGAATCCGACCTCAATGAATTAGTTTCCCGAGTCCTGTCCCACTATAAGCAATACTACGAGGAAAAATCGAAGTTGGCTAATCGAAATGTATTCCTCGTGTTTTCCCCAACTTGGTTCACCCCATTCGAGCGGACCTTCTTCTGGATCTCCGGGTTCAAACCGAGTCTCTCATTCCGGCTCGTGGCGAACGCTGTTAACAACCTAACGGTGGATCAGAAACAGAAGATTGGGATGTTGATAAGAGAGACGAAGGCGAGAGAGAGGGAGTTGGGGGAGCAGCTGGCGAGGATTCAGGAGAGCGTCGCGGATCCTCCGATGGTGGAGCTGGCGAAGAGAGAGGGGAGACGGGGGTTAAGGGATGGGGAGATTAATGAGGCCGATGAGGTGATGGACACGCTGAGAGCGTCGATGGAGGCGGTTCTGAGACGGGCGGATTTGCTGCGGACGACGACGGCGGAGAAGGTAGTGGATGTGTTGAGTCCGGCGCAGAACGTGAGATTCTTGGCGGCGGCGACTCGGATGCAGAAGAGGATTCGGGTTTGGGGGTTGCAGAAAGAGGCGGAGAGGCGGCTCGTAAGCTTTCGTTTTTGAAGAGGGTGATTTGGGAAATCACCTTCCTAGCTAGAAGTGGAGAGAAAAAAAGAATGGAATATTTTTGTTATTGAATTAGTTTTTAAGTGGTGCTATCACTGTTATATGGCATAATTGACATATCATTCCACATCATTTTGTAGGTTAAATCAATTTCACAGGCCATATCACTGTTATTGAACTAGTATTTTGTTTGTTTTTTATTTAAGTTTGGTTCTCATCATAAATTATTCATTTGTTAATCTTTTAAAAGAATAATTAAAAAAGTGGGACTGAGGGATTAGGAAATGTTCTCGCCTTTTTTCTTTCAAGAACATTACTACACATATATCGACACGCATACACGCCCATATAGCATTTTCCATTTAGATAATGTATAAAATTTCTTTAAGTGTTTAAATTTTTATCCTATAAAACTTGTTAAACTGTGAATAAAAATTCAAACAATTAAGAAATTTTTTTACATTATCTGACTGTGCTGATTTTTTTATAGAATGTTGTAAAATAATATTTTAAATAAAATCTCGAAATTAAGTTTTTATTGTGAGGCTCACGTGAGGAGTACGACGTGGAGGTATACATTTGGTGTTCGTGTGCCGGTGTATATGTAATTAATTCTTTCTTCAAAGAGATAGGAGAGAATTGAGAGCTAAAAGTGGTTATTAAGAATTGTTGTTTAGGTATACTTTCTTCATTGTCTTTTATGGAGAGTTGCATTAGCTATTTCATATAAAATTACTAGTGTTTGTCTGTGTTGTTGGCACTTGAGACCCGTGTGGGTCCCGTGCAAAGTATGACTGGGACATAGAAGTGTGACTGGGACAAAGGAGGGGACGGTAACGTCGACCGCTGTGAAATATAATATAGATTTAAGGTTGTAAATCTTTTACCCTACCCATTGATAGAGTTGAGTACATACCTGATGACAGGTCCCTGGTCCAGATTGTCCAGCTGATCCATACCGCAAAAAAGCCGCACTGAGCAGTAACTTCACAGTCCCCTTTCTGCACTGGAATATGGCACCCCTGAAGGGGCACATCCCTTCTTGTATGGTTCTAACCCCGGTTAAGTATCAGTGCAAAGAGATATCTCCATAGATGGATACAAGAGATTTCGGGAATCAGTTATGCCATCTTTGGAAGTGGAGGAACTTCATTGCCAAGCTCCCACTCTTAGTTCGGCATGATGAGCTATCTCGCTGCTCGGCATCCTATAATAAGGCGAAACAGAAGATATTGGCTCACATGGTTATTGATCATGGTCGGACATATTCAAGAAGCATCCCGTTACGCCCACATGATCACATCCTCAATAAAACTATTTTTAACCTTCTAGAGGGTCGAATAACCAATACCCGCACTCCATCCCTCTGGCCGAGCTGCCAACGACTCAGTTCGTTCTTTTAGTCCTCAGTGCGGCCAGGCATCCGATCAAGCGACAGATCTCAGAGTTATGCTCGCATGGATGAGAAGATCACTTTCGACCAGCTGGTGGGTCGGCAGACTTTATTTCCGAGCAATAATCTTCAGCTCGGCAAAGACAGAAGTTCTCTGCACGGCAAAGGCTGGTTCAGTTCGGCACTTCCCCTTCTATGCGCGGGGCGCGCTCCTTTCCTGGTCCCACATGCTTTTAAGTATTTTGTCTTTTTCTTATTTTGTTTTACCTGACGTGTTTAGGGTTTCTTTTTTTTTTTTGCCTAATTTATCAAAAGCCCAATAATAGTACTTAGGATTTCTTTCCACTTTAGGATTCTTTTCATGCGGTCCTATAAATAGGAGGCTTATGTACTGATGTAAAGTTAGTTGTTGTTGAAATTAAGAAAATTGCTCAGGCTTGTGCTTGTTCATCCCCATTCCCGGTTGGTATTCTTTCCGAGAATCAACAATTGTATTTGAAGTCGCGAGTCTGGGTATTCGTGCACGAATCAACAGATTAACAAGCCTTTACCCTGATATCTGTGTGCAGATCAACATGTTGAAGAAGAGAATCAAATCCGGTATTCTTAGTGAATCAACGGAGGCATTCTGTTTATCTTTATTCTTCATTTTTCGGTTCTATTCTTGTTTGATAATCGGGAGACATTCTCGATTATTCCCTTTTGTTTCGTTGCATTGATTGAAGGCTACAAGTGTTTAGATTCATTCTGTAATCCCATTCTGTATCAATTGGTATTAGAGCGCCAGGTTTCGATCCTATCAGAGCACCAGGTTGTGATCCAATTAGAGCTCAGGTTTCGATCCTACCAGAGCTCAGGTGCAATTCTATCATAGCATAAGTTTCCATCCGTGAAGTGAAGAGCATCAGGTTTCAATTTTATCAGAGTTTCAAGTAATAGTTCTCAATCTGAAACGATGGCGGTCAGATTTAAGCAGAGCCCAAATTTTGGATCCTTGAGAAAAATAGAGACACAACGTCAACTTGAGAAGACGATGGTCCCCACAAGCAAACCTATTTTTAAGAAGGTTAGTAAGACTGAAAAGCTTGAACGATTGGAGAAAACGGTGAAGAAATTGGTAGGTGTGGCCACCATTCAGAATCAATTGCACCTTTCACAACAAAAACAACGACGACAAAGAAATCCTCATCCACTTATGGTGAAAGAAGAGGCATCAGCCGATGTTGGTACTGATGAAAGGAGAGACCCCTTTGCCAGATGGCAACCAGATTACCCTCAAGAGGAAGAAGTACATCTTGTTAATAAAGACAAAGGGGTATGTTCTTTTTTGCAATCATCTATTTTACCAGAATCTTCAACTACAGTTACGAGGAAAGGCAGTGTTGCCTCTAACGACTTGTTCATGACAAGTGTGGTTCCAGATCCAAGTCTGGATCTAGGAGACCCCACCTCGGTTTGATGAAGAATCTTTCATGATTAAGGAAATGGACACGAGAGAGGACAACGACTTGTGCCCATTTTCAAAAGCATCAGGATCCTTAAGGCCAAACATGTCTCAGCTCGGCAAAGCTCAGCCTAGAACCTCAATTCTGTCGGATGAGTCACTAGACAGCTCAGCTCGGTTTGAACAAGACCTCGGCACTGACAAGCTGGGTAAACTAGAAGAGATAAGGAAGCGGGAAGAGGAGCGTCCTCAATAGCCTCTGCTCGGCGGTGAACAATTAATAGATAGAGGTGAGAAATTCCTCAAACCATGCGCAGAGCAGCCAACTCCCGCAAATCTGGACACAACTTAGTACAGCAAGTTGGTGGAGCTCGGGCACATGAAGCGGCAGCTCAGCATGACAGAGACCTTGCTCGGTAAGAAATAGGGACAGTCCGAGCCAGAATGGAAGCCACTAGGTGAAGGTCTCATACATGGAAGGGTTGTCAGCAATAAAGGGGCTTCAAGGCCTTTAGCTGTGGAGAAGCTCACACCAGTAAGCCTGGAGTTCGGTAATGAGGAGGTCATCTCGGAGATCGAGGAGCTCGGCCAACATCCCCCACTGCTCGACAAAGAGCTGGAGCTCGGTCCGGGACAACGGTAGCTCGACCAATAGCCCCCACTGCACAACAATGATCAGAAGCGTAGCTCGGAACAACAACAGTGCGGCAAGAAGCAAGAGCCATACAGGGACATACATAAGAGCCTGAATACTGAACCATGTGCATTGCAGGAAGGTCACCTATCTGTCTTCTATGAAGGAAAGTTGCACAGGGAGTGTGTGATCCATGACAGGTTCTGGCTCAAGGGAGACAAGCTCTATACAGTCCACACGAGCTTGCAACTCGAGATTTTCAAGGACCAACACCCGGGAGGATACATGAAGGTGGAATGAAACGAGAGAGGCCAAGGAGAAAAGATACTCCATCTTCTGGCATTGTTCCCCAACGGAATTAGTGTTGGGCTAAATATTTGGGACCCAGGTATGGACTGGCTTCTGGGCGAGTATTTCAGGGCGAAGAGACTGTAGCAAGATGAAGGCATTGCAAGTTCTAGGTCAAACTTTCTCCAACCTGGAGAGGATGATGCAGGCTGCCCAGCTAATCCGTACGGGAAGGAAGCCGCACTGAGCAGCAACTTCACAGACCCTTCCCGCATTGGAATATGGCACCCCTGAAGGGGCACACCCCCTCTTGTATGGTTCTAACCCTGGCTAAGTGCCAGTGCGGAGAGATATCTCTCTAGAGGGATACAAGGGACTCTGACAATCAGTTACATCATCTTTGGAAGTGGAGAAACTTCATTGCTGAGCTCCCACTCTTAGTTTGGCATGATAAGCCATCTCGCTGCTCGACATCCTATAATAAGGTGAAATAGAAGATATTAGCTCACATGGTCTTTGATCGTGGCCGTACACATTCAAGAAGCATCCCGTCACGCCCACATGACCCCATCCTCAATAAAACTATTTTCAACTTTCTAGAGGGCCAAACAACCAATACCTACACTCCAACCCTCTGGCAGAGCTATCAATGACTCAGTTCGTTCTTTTAGTCCTCAGTGTGGCCAGGTATCCGATCAAGCGATAGATCTCAAGGTTATGCTCGCATGGATGAGAAGACCACTTTCGACCAGCTGGTGGGTCGGAAGACTTTATTCCTGAGCACTAATCTTCAACTCGGCAAAGACGGAAGTTCTCTGTATGGCAAAGACTAGTTTAGCTCGGCACTTCCTCGTCTATGTACGGGGCACACTCCTTTCCTGGTCCCACATGCTTTTAAGTATTTTGTCTTTTTCTTATTTTATTTTACCCGACGTGTTTAGGGTTTCTTTCTTTTTTTCCTTTTTGGGTCTAATTTGTCAAAAGTCCAATAATAGTACTTAGGGTTTCTTTCTACTTTAGGATTCTTTTCATACTGTCCTATAAATAGGAGGCTAATGTACTGATGTAAAGTCAGTTATTGTTGAAATTAAGAAAATTGCTCAGGCTTGTGCTTGTTCATCCCCATTCCTGATTGGTATTCTCTCTGAGAATCAACAGTTGTGTTTGAAGTCATGAGTCTGGGTATTCGTGCACGAACGAACAGATTAACGAGCTTTTACCCTGGTATCTGTGCGCAGATCAACAGGTTGAAGAAGAGAATCAACTCTGGTATTCTCAATGAAACAACGGAGGCATTCTGTTTATCTTTGCTCTTCATTTTTCTGTTCTGTTCTTGTTTGATAATCGAGATCCATTCTCGATTATTCTCTTCTGTTCTTATTTCCACTGCATTGATTGAAGGCTGCAGGTGTTTGGATTCATTCTATAATCCTAATCTGCATCAGTCCTGAGGAAGAACTCTGAAGTTTGTACGAGATAGACTGCTTAAGGAGCATTATCAAGCTCAAAAGGGCTCAATTGGTTTCCGGATAAACCTGTTAGAGCTCGTCTATAACCAGGCTGAGCATGGTTGTATGGAGGATCAACCTTGCTACGACAGGGATTAATAGGAAACAACCCTTGAAGGTTCCGAGGGGTATCAATTCAAACATGGTAAGAGCGAGGGAAAACTCTCGTCTATTTAGTGTTTGAATTAAGAATCCTATGAGGTCCAACTGCCAAACGCAGAAGATACGTCTTCCATTTTGGGAGAGTAGAAGGAGATAAGGAAATATTTCTTAAAGCTATGGGAAGTTCTCTAGGGCTACGGGAGGTATAAAACCTCATTTCGACTAATGTTCTAATGTAACACAACAAAATCCTAAATACTTAGACGTCTTAGAACTACCTTTCTTTCACTTTAAAAACCTGATCACTGCCTTGGGTATCGGAGGCAATTTTGTAACGGTTGATAATTTATTTAATCGATTATTAAAATCTTAATTCCATTTCTTAAGTTTTGGTTGATTAATAAACCCAAAATTTTACTTGATTGATGAAATGGTGGAATATTGGAAGTCATAGAGGATTTCATTCTAAATCCAATGCAATTTGAATCGTGTTAATCGGGTCCGGATGAAGAATCTATGCCCTAAAGACGACCCCTTGGTTGATCCCTCTTGCATTTCCCCAATTACCAGAAAAAGGGAAGGAATTGCAAGAGAATGGGGCCCAGACTACCGGGAGAAGGAGGGGTAGAACCCCAGGTTTCTAGAAGAAGGGGGGAGACCCCCTGGATTACCGGGAAAGGGGAAGGGGGGTAAGCCTTCCTTTACCGGAAGAAGGAGAGGGGCTTGCAGGAGAGCGGTGCGGGAATATGAGGTATGGGAGAAGGGAGAAGAGGGAGTTAGGAACAGAGGCTCGCATTACCGGAAATGCATGGCCCTATTCCCGGTAATGTTGAGGCCTGTGCGTGTGTGCAGTAGGTCTGGGAAGAATCCAGAGCCCCGTATTTCCAGTAATACAGCCCTGTATTACCGGTAATACAAGGGTTAAATTCTCAAACTATTGGGTTTTTAATGAGGGGTATTTTGGTCCTTTATCTGCGATATAAATACATCTCCTGAAGGAAAAACTATCATTCTTCTATAGAACACACACACACACACTCTCTCTCTCTCTCTCTCTTCCGTCTAGCGTCCCACCTCTCAAATTCTCTCCCTTCTCTCTAAGATCTTGAAGAATCGACGGAGCTTTTGCAGATTTCATCTTCATTAAGTGTATAGAGGCTCCCGAGGGCTATCCATTGACGTACATAGTTCGTGGAACTCTAAATACCCCTCACATAGGGTTTGTGAGTGCTTGCTCTTTCAAGGTAGAGTTTTCTACTCCTCGTGTATCTTTGGTTGGTATTCTTTCTTCCCTCTCTGTAGATTTCAATAGATTGAGGATGTTTTTCATAGTTGATGTTGTAGGGTCGATCTATCCATGAATTAGTTGAGGGTTTGTGCTCATGTGGGTCTTAATAGACTCCACATTTTTTCAATTTCAAGATCCCATAGTTAATTTGTAAAACTCCTAATTTTTGTAAAATTCAAATTCGGGTCATTAGGGAATTTTGAAATTGAATGGTCAAGTGTTGAAAATGATTGTTGTAAATTGGTCCTACGACCCTATTAACACTTGAATTTGGGAAATTGGAAGTTAATTTTATGAAAATTCACGTGTTGTTAAAAATTTTGATTGGGAGGTATGGATGCCTCAATCATTGGATGTTTAAATAGACATTTGAATCAATTGTTTTAATTGGACTAAGACATGATAGAGGCACTGGGTTGGCTATATTATATACGGGAATTTTGTTTTCTGAGTGTCATCACTCACTACATTGTGCAATGGGGGTCGACTGGAGCCCTCCCTAAGGTTGGGGAATTCTGAGGAATTATGGGTAGTTTAGTTGACGAGCTTCTACCACGATCTAGCCAAAACCTAATTAATCTTGACAAAATAAACTTTTACATGACTTCCTTATTTCGTCAAGGTGAGAAGATGCGGAAAACTATTTTATTCCTCCCTTGTTTCGCCAAGGTTGAGATGAGAACTTGAATTATGTCATTCTCTTTGATTTCGTCAAGTTGAGCCTTTTGAAAGATAAATCAATACGTCACTAAAATTGATTTTGGAAAATAAGTTGGAAATGGTTTTGAAAAATGGTCCTCATCGCATGCATATCTATTTATATCTCGCACTCGTATCTTTTGTCCCAATTTGGAAAACACTTAGGTGTAGATTATCTCTACTAGGCAATTGCCTAACCCTCTATTTTTAGGTACCGACTCGGCTATCGAGCTTTGGAGATTGGAAGACTTGGGTGCCATCATTGGTACCTCCTATTTGCCACATGTTCCTTCATTTTATTTCATGTACCCATATTACATCTTTTATTTGGACTTGTAAACTTTACACTGTTCATTTGCTTGCTTGCATGTGATACCCTTTTTCTATTTATTTCCGCACTTGGTTTGGGTAGATGTTTACTTTACATGTACTTGTTGTCATATTTTAATATTTCAAAAAATTGTT
The DNA here is from genome assembly GCA_002855965.1 of Monotropa hypopitys. Taxonomy (NCBI): domain Eukaryota; kingdom Viridiplantae; phylum Streptophyta; class Magnoliopsida; order Ericales; family Ericaceae; genus Monotropa; species Monotropa hypopitys. The sequence goes on from NMUG010003181.1 coordinate 14,198, forward strand.
TCAAATTCCGGGGCATGACAACTTGGTATCAGAGCTTTCGTTTCGAAAATGTAGGCCTTTGGGGAGACATTTGGTCTCAATAGGTGCATCGTTTTAAAACTATGTTTATGTGATGTGCTTGGAGTGCTTGTATGCATTGTATGAGGACCCGTTACTTATAAAAATTAACTAAGTGGGATCACTCTTTAAAATCTAAGTGGTGTGTTTTAGGGTGATGTCGATCCCCTGGTGGACCCCTTATCATTGTTTGTTATTCCTATGAGTATAACTCTAGTAGATATTGTCTAGAGTGTCCTTGCCTTATGTAAACAAACTAGAGAGAGATGGAAGAGAAAACTTCTAAATTGTATTAATTCAAAGCAGTTACAAAGCACAGTTGGGGATCACTTATATAGAGAGATCCACCGACATAAAGAACTAAACGACAATAACAAGTGGACTGGATAGACCCAGTAACACCGTGATCTTCTGGAACAGTATGACTGATCTTCCGGAAGGTTACTACATGTGCTAAGAAGAACAAGATGGTTGAATGCCATCTTCTGGAAGAAGACACACCAACTTCCGGAACAAAGGAGTGTCAGATAAGAAAGGATGCAACATAAGACTCCATCTTCTGGAACATGAGTGACGATCTTCCGGAACACTGCAGAATATAGGTGATAGACCAAAGAGGCAATGCATGATCTTCTGGAACAACTAGTTCCATCTTCCGGAACAGCACAGTTAACAGGACCTTATCTTTAACATTCCCCCTCAAACTGAAGCTGGGTGTAGACTTAGCTTCAGTTTGTTCCTCAGATTTTCAAACCTTGATATAGTAACAGGCTTGGTAAAGATGTTAGCTATTTGATGTTTAGTAGGAACATGATTGACCTGAAGT
>NMUG010003182.1:0-15080 GCA_002855965.1 Monotropa hypopitys
GGTGAAGTAATCCTTTGCTGTGATGAGGAACTTGAACCTGCCCAGAGCAGTTGGGAGCTTGCTGACGATATCGATGCCCCATTGGGCGAATGGACAAGGACTAGTGATTGGCTGTAGGTCCTCGGCCGGACAGTGGATTTCCAGTGCAAAAAGTTGGCACTTGTGGCATGTTTTGACGTAGTATTCAGCATCCTTCCGCATCTTCGGCCACTAGTACCCTTGGGTGATTGCTCGGTGGGCTAGGCACCGCCCACCAGAGTGACACCCCACTGCTGGAGTGTAACTCTTCAAGGATTCCAGGGACTTGAGCTAGGTGGATATAGAGTAGATAGGGATCGGTTCTGGATCGCTGGTAGAGGGCCTCCGTTGGAGACATCCAGAAGTTTGCTGCCTTGCAACGGATACGATGGGCCTCACGATGATCCTCCGGTAATGTATCTATTTTGAGGAAGGCCAGTACTTCGTCCATCCCGCTTGGTCCATCGGATATGTTGTTTACCTCCATGACCAGAGGCTCGTAGCTTGGTTGTGAGATTGAGCCGAAGGATATCGACTGCTGGACGGAGGGAGCATAGATGGAGGCCAACTTGGCGAGAGCATAGGCGCGTGAATTGTATTCTCTTGAGATTTGCTCTATCCAGAACATCTTGAATTTCTTCATTTCTTCGATGGCGGAGCAGAGGTACTTGCACATTCTGTCATCCCTGGAGCCATACTCTCCGGTCAATTGGTTGACGACCATCTAAGAGTCATTGTAGACGAAGATATCTTGAACCCCAATGTTGATGGCAAGACGGAGTCCGAATATTAGAGCTTCATATTTAGCCTCGTTGTTGGAGGCTGGATATTCAATGGATAGGGAATTTTCGTGGATAATCCCACCTGGGGAGACCAGAACAATGCCTGCACCGGAGCCCCTGTTGTTAGACGCACCGTCAACGTACAGTCTCCAAGTGTCCCCATGAAAGAGCTACCATTGCTCCGTCGGACGCTGAGCACAAGTGCCGGAGCGCTATGGAGGCGGAGCAGCAGACGAGGAGGCAGCCTGTAGATTCGTGGTATTGGCTGGAGACTCCACCAGAGCCTCTTAGGGGATGACCCCTAGAGAGAATTCTGCGACAAAGTCGGCCAACCCTTGGGCTTTGATGGCCGTTTTGGGATGGTACTTGATGTCAAAGTTGGCCAGTTCGACCGCCCATTTTGAGATCCGATTGGAGAGGTCGGCCTTCCAGAGGACTGCCTTTAGTGGGTGCTCCGTCAACACCGTGATGGTGTGTTGCTGGAAATAAGGTTGAAGATTCCTGGAAGTAGAAATCAAAGCAAGTGTAAGTTTTTCAAGTGGTAAGTACTTGGTTTCGGAAGGAAGGAGAGTTTTGCTGGTGTAGTAGACCGGTTGGTGCTCCGTTCCCTCGACTCGGCAAAGAATAGAGCTGACAGCATGCTGGGAGACTACTAGGTAAAAGAGGAGCGGCTCTATGTCCTTCAACGTGACTAGAACCGGAGGGCTGGAGATGTACTCTTTCAGCTGCATGAGGGCTCGATCGCACTCCTCCGTCCACTTGCAGCTACGCCGATTCGTTTTGATTGCTTGGAAGAATGGCCGACAGAGATCAAACGACCGGATGATAAACCTGTTGAGGGCTGTCGCCATTCCAGTCAGTTGTTGGACTTCTTTGATGGTAGACGGAGGTCTTAGATTGGACACTACAGTGACTTGAGAGGGGTCCGCTTCTATCCCTCGGCTAGTGACAAGATAGCCAAGGAACTTACCAGAGCCCACACCAAAGGCACATTTTTCGGCGTTGAGACGGAGCTCATGCTATTTGAGAATCTGAAAGACTTCCGTAAGATGCCGGATGTGATCAGCCTCTTGACACCATATCATCAATGTAGGCCTCCATCGTGTCTCTGATCTGCTGGGAGAACATCCTTAAGACCATCCATTGGTAAGTGGCTCTGACATTCTTGAGGCCGAAGGGCATGACTCTATAGAAGTAGACCCCCTTGGGTGTGATGAAGGATGTCTTCTCCATGCCTTGCTCTGCCATTGAGATCTGGTGATAGCCCCTGTATGCATCCATGAAGCTCAGTCTTTGGTGTATGGCAATAACGTCGACCAGTTGATCGATCCTGTCCAAAGGAAAGTAGTCCTTCGGACATGCATCGTTGAGATTGGTGTAGTCAACGCAGACTCGCCACTTGCCAGACTTCTTCTTGACGACAACCGTGTTGGCCAGCCAGGTGGGATATTGGACCTCCCGGATGGCGTTGGCTTCCAATAGCTAGTCAACTTCTTTTACGACTGCCTGAGTATGTGCTGGAGAGGAGCGTCATGGTCTTTGGATGATGGGGTGCCGGGAGGGATCGACATTCAACTGATGACAGATGAACGATGAGTCCACTCCAGGCATGTCGTATGGAGTCTAGGCGAAGACCTCTATATTTGCTTTCAAGAAATTTACCATCTCCTCCTACTCCGGCTTGGATAGAGAATAGCCTATGAGGAACGACCATTTTCCATCTTTATTGATCGGCACCGAGATGAGATCATCGACTGCGTTATCTATTGCTGGAGCACCAACATCTTCGAGAACTAGGTTGTCCGGGATCTCGACCCACTGAACTTGCTTCATCTCTTTGTTTTCCCAGACAGCTGAGATGTAACATTGTTTTGATGCCGCCTGATCGCCATAGATATCCTCTTGTCGTCCAGAGACTCCCACGAACTGGATGACTTGGTGGTAGGTGGAGGCGATCGCCTACGTAGAATGGATCCAGGCCCGGCCAAGAATGGCATTGTATGAACTTGGAATATCAACGACGATGAACTCTATGTTGACTGTCTTGGACCCTGCTTGGACTGGGAGGATAATTTTTCTGAACAGCTAGACAAGAGCTCCATTGAATCCGACGAGTGGGACGTTGGCAGGCTGCAAATCGTCAGCAGAAAGCTTGAGGGCTTGAAACAAATAGAAGTACATTACCTCGGCAGAGCTTCCCTGATTGATGAGAATGCACCGAACGTTGGCCGGTCCGACGCGGAGAGTGACGACCAAGGCATCATTGTGCGGCAGCTAGACTCGGTCAAGGTCCTTCTCAGTGAAAGTGATGGACCATCCCGGCCATTCAGAAGCAAACTTCAGCTTGGAGACAGATCCGATCGTGAGTACTTGCTTTGGGACAGAGGTCTGGTCGATTTCTGCATGGAGGTGGGCGATAGCTTCCTTGTTGAGGGGGCCGTGGATTATATTGATCATTAGAACATCCTCCTCTGGCTGGATGGGATGTCCGGATCTTTGAGCCAGCTCTTGTGTTTTCTGGTGATCGATCCATTGGGCTAGGTGGCCCTGTTGCACCAGGAGCTCTAAGTACGACTTGAAGGGTTTGCATCCGGTCGTAAAGTGTTCTTGCTCCTTGTGGTAGGTGCAATGGATCCGCTTGTCCTTCATCTTGCCGGCTGTTCCAAGCTTGTGGTCCGGTCAGGCAAAGAACGATCGGTTCTCGATATGCTTCAGGACTGCGTAGATTGGCTCGGTGAACACCGTAGCCTCCACAGTAAACTCGTGGGCCTTCGGAGCCTTTGGGCCCCTTCTCTTGCCAGCTTTAACAGTATTGACCTACCTCCGGCCACCTGCCGGCAGTGGTAGTTGGGGATGCTCGTCCGGGCGCTAAGCCTTCCGTTCAACAAGGAGATCTTCTAACTGGTAGAACTTCTCCACCCGGAGCATAAGGTCATCCATGTCCTCTGAAGGGTGGAGAGTGAGGTCGGCAAAGATCCGGTTGTGGCTTTCCAGACCATTTTTGAAAGAAGAGGCAGCCACCGTCTGATCACAACCCTGGATCTCGTTGAAGAGTTCCCAGTATCTTTCTGTATACTGCCGGAGGCTCTCGTCTGGCTGCTTCTTGAGGGTGATCAGTGCGTCAACCTGCTTGGTCTGCCTACTACTGGTGACTAATCGGGCCATAAAGGCTCGCTCAAGGTCTCGGTAGCATGAAATACTACGTGAAGGGAGCTTGTTGAACCAAAGGGAGCCCAATGTGTCAAGGTTGGTTGGTAATACCTTGCACATAATGCCGTCGTCGGTGGTGTAGAGAGAGATGATCTGCCTGAAGTGTATGAGATGGGTGTATATATCTGTCTTTGGATCATACTTGGTGAACTTAGGCAAGTTGAAGCCTAGAGGGAGAGTCACCAGCTCAATCTCTGGAATGAAGGGGGATAGGCTGAGCTGTCGGAGCCTAGCGTCGACGGACGCCTTCTGCTGGAAGGCTCTCTTTTCTGGTCTAGGAGCCATCTGACTCTGCCGAAAGTTCAGGTGGTCCCTTAGGTCTCTAGGGGGAGGGGAGGCATGTCCTCTGCGATGTCTCCTCTTCCGACTGGAAGAGTCATCCGCTCCATGATACCTACCGGAGCACTGATGGTCCCTTGGTCGTCGGTGCCTGCAGTTTGTTTCTGAGACTCCCCTGAGCTGAGTCCCTGGTGAAGTGGCTTTAGCAGGGACCAAGTTTCCGTCATACAGGAGGAGGGTCTCACGAGATCTTCCAGAGTGAGAACTGGATACAGCGTTGATGGAGGGTCGGTACTTGGAGGACCGGGCATGATGGCCTCCCGACTGGCACTCACAGATGGGGGATCGGCAGACTGCCTTTCCTTTGTCTGAGCAACCATGATCGTTCCCCATCACTTAAGGTCCGACAGCCTCCTCGTATACTCAAAATCGGTCTGCAACATTTCTTCGAGGGGACCGTCGGCAAGCCTTGCAAGTTGGTCCTTCAAGAAAGTAATCTTCGAATCCTTCTGACAGAGCTGCTCGTCGGGCTGTTGGGAAGTGGACCCAAACACAACCGGAGGTGGGTCTTGAGTAATCGTGAATGTCGACGGGGGAGCAAGAGGTAACCGATGGTGATGGTGGTCATGTGTGTCGTCCGCAGCCATCATTGAGGAAGTAACCACTGAGGTAAAAGACGGGTGTGGAGTCACCTTAGACTGAGAACGTAGCATCCCCAGTGGAGTCGCCAATTGTGGTGACCGGTATCCGGAGGGGGTTTTGGATCCTCTGTTCTTGTCTAGATGGCTGAGAGGACTGGTGCTTCGGACGTCCGAGCGTGTCACCTATAAGAAGAAAGGGGTTCACCTGCTTAGCTCCTGTAAAACAAGGGTCAGTGCCCACCGGTCGACAGCGACCGAGAGGGCCTTCAATGGCTAAGTCAGTAACTATGAAAGAAAGTCAATCGGGAACTGAAAGAGCGGTCAGAGAGAGTTAGGATCAGGATCCTGTGAACAGTACCTAAATGGGGTATATATAGGCCAACCTGACTTGTCGCCAAAAGTGCAAGCGTGTGATGCACACGGAGGATGTCACACTCCGAAAATTTTATTGAATCCCAAAGTGATCTTTTTAAATCCATAAATCGACCTTAGCCTCTTGATCGTGATTTCCCTTCATTGGCATATAATTCGTTCGGTTGCGATTCGTCTGCCTCGTTTGCAAGTAAGTATTCGATCGTTTAATCATCGTGATTCCTTCAGAAGGCCGTGGTGTGACCTTTGGGAATCAAGAAAGGATGATCACCCATGGGGAAGTGCTCTTGAACGCCTCGCGAAGCAGCCCGGTAAAGTTCCAGCCATTTCTGGGCCTTTCTATGCATGCCCGTCTGGACGGGGAGAGCAGAAGTTCCGGACAGAGGGATTTGCAGAATGGGGTTGTGCAGCTGGAGGCCTGTCCTGTTCCCCTGTAGTGCTCGTCCGGACCAAGTGGGGTGTCCATCCAGATGGGGATGGCTTCGTCCAGATGGGGAACAGCTGAAATGTCCGATTTTGGTTTTTAATGAGGGGCAAAGTGGTCTTTTTGCCCCTAGGTCGTCCCTCACCCCCAAATTCGGCCAGAACACTCTCTCACTCTCATTTCCTAACCCTAGTCTCTCTCTCTCTCTCTCTCTGTCAAACTCCATTGGAGCTTTAGCTCCCAAGCTTCAATCGAGGGCCGAGACGTGCTCCAATCTCAAAACCCGAAGGAGAAACATTTTCTACGCGTCGAGAGCCCTTCGGCAACGTGCATATCGAAGTCATTCTCCTCAGACCCTTAGTAAGTCGATTTCACCAAGTGGTTTTCTCATGTGTTATTCTTAAGAAACATTGTTCTTAACATCGTTCTCTATCCGTTGGCATACATAGGTTCGTGAGTGCAGATTGCGGCGGCGACGACTTTGTCCGGTGACTTTCCAGCGAGGCGACTCTGGCGACGGTTAAAGTGGGTAACTTCTAAATCCTACTTGATATGCATAAGTCGTGCTTATTCCATCTCATAATTCCTTTGATTCATTGATTCGTTGATTGATTATGCCTAGTCGGGTCACCTTCACATTAAATTCAATTCGATCGATCTAAGTCGGGTAATGGGTATTCTTATCATCTTCGGTGGATGTTGTAGTGATCTTGATTGGATGCGTGGGTTGAGTCAATTGTTTGATTAAGTCTAGGCACCTTGAAATATTATGCGCGTCTAGTGTTTGATGAAATGTCCAAGTAACCTTGAGATGAATACTTGAGTGTAAATCCTTGTCAAATGGTGATGTTTTAAGTAAATGGACTTGGGAGACTTGTTTGTGACGTCTTGAGTTGAATATATGATGAATTAGTATCCTTGAGAGCATTTTGGAAGTTTGTTGTCAAGTGTGTCTAGATAATGAGAAAAATTGTACCATGATAAATTGATGTGGGAACTTGTGGTTCGTGATATGAGTTGGATTATCGAATGGGAAGCCTTGTGATATGTCGCCTTGAGACTTGTTGTTGGAAACATGTTGATAGTTTGACTTGAATAATTTCTCTTCGGAACGTGAATGTGGAAAGTTGGGAAGAATGTGGAAATTTGGGTAAGCCATTGTTGATTTTGACATTCGGTGTCATGTGGGAAATGACTTAGCTTCGGGCTAGTCCGTGTGGAATGAACTTGAGAGTTCAATGATGGCATCACCCAAAATGAAATAAACGCAAACAATGTAATGAACTCCAAATACGGAGATGGATCCTACGAGGACCACTCTTGGACAATCTCAAATCTATAACTTGAACGTAATCCAACTAAGTTCTAACAAATGGTGAGTTTTGCGAAAAGCCCCAAATTGATTTGGAAATCCTATCTTTTTATAAAATGTGGCAATTTGGGAAAAGTGGTTTTGGAAATCTAAGTTTGTGAAAACTCACGAATGGTTGACTGTTTTTCGAACACTGGAACTTTCTTGGAAAATAATATTTAGGCCACGAGCCCAATGTTGAAAAGTTGAAAATTGTTGTTGGAATTATATAGTGGGCTTGGCCCACCGACTCTTCGGAGGAATGAGGATTATTAAGTGCTTTTATTCAGGTTGAGGCCTTGGGATGTACCGAAAGAGGTCTCCCACGACATTGCGCAATGGGGGTAGTACTAAACCCTCCCGACGGACAGGGAATCGAGGAATAGACGTGTAGAGGTTGACGAGCCTTTATGACAGAATGGCTATGCACTTATGAGAATACTTGTTCGATCTTGAGAACACTTGGAAATTTGTAACATTGGAAATCATGGTAACATGTTGAATGACCCGAACACTTGAAATGGAACTCTTGGCTAATCTTTGGAACAATGTTGTTGGATTTGGTAACACTTGGCATTGGCACTACTTAAAGAGGAAAGAACATTGTTGACGAAATGAAAGTACGTGATAACTCAAATATCTTCCAATCTAAATAACACCCAAAATCTACAACACTTTGATATCTCACTAAAGGAAAGAAAATGGACGGGGTTGTTGTGGTTCCACAGATTCGTTGAGTGGTTTTCCCTTGGTAGTGGTTTTGAGAGCGTGGTCTTGGTTCGGTGGATTTTATGGTGGTACTTGTGCGATGGGGATTGGTTTGGTACTTCGTTTGGGTGTTACTCTTAGCTTTGCCTGCAGTGTGTGTGCTTGCGTTACACTTCACAGTTCGCTTTATGTTTACCTTGGGCTTTTCACCTAAGACTACACGTTCCGTGCATGCCTTGTAGTCTTTAGCTATTACCGTCACTAAGCCAGTGTTTTGCTCAGACCCTCCACTCTTTCCCTCTCCAGGTTGTGGCAGCTTTTCTTGCATGGGTTCCTGGAGAGTTGGCTCGCAGCTGATTCTATTGGAGCTGTTGATTCGAGTTCGATGACTTCCGAGGGTAGGTGGGACCCTCACCTTTCTCCTTTACTCTTTTCAGTTTCAGTTTTCAGTTCAGTAGTTGTACTTCTTTTTGTACTTCATTCAGTTGATATTGTATCATAAAGAAATGTAATGAGAACTTCTACTGTGATGCTTTTGTTACAACTATTAACTCCCACTGTTTGTATTTAAATTGTATTTCAAAAAAAATGTTTCTCAAAATTGTGGGATGTTACAGTTGGTATCAGAGCGTTCGGTACTAATACCTTTGGACCGTGGGAAGACACCTAGTCTTCATGGGTTCTACAGGATCATTACGGATGATACGATTATTCTTGTGTGCCTTGGTGCACCGTTGGTCTGGTGCTGCTTCTTTGGAGTCATCCGTTTTGTTTGGATTCCTTCTTGCGTCGTTGAGTTTCTTGGATTGTTGGGAGATGTGTGTCATTCCTCCCTTGAGCTAGTGATGCGTTGTTGATTGGACGTTCTGATGCCTAGCTTCTTTGAGATTGTGATGTGCTTCCATTGTTCCGTTGCATTGCGATTGTCTCTGGTGATTGTTCATTGGGAAGTTGTGACTCCTTCGTTAAGTGTTGAGTTTCTCCACTCCATAGGAAGTAGAGTGTTGGTTACTCTCGCTGACCTAAAGGGTTCGTATCATCTATGCTGTCTTGCGCGGTTATCTTTTTGAAACCTCCGGTGCGATTGGCCTTTCTTTGTTTGTTGGTGTTCTCCGAACCCTCATTATCGAGTGTTGTTCAGTGCAGTAAGACTTCCTGTGACATTGAAGGTGTGTTTTAGACCACCTACCATTCTCGTAATTGTAAGGTGCCTTACCCCTCTCATGATTCGGTGAGTTCTTGCATATGCTCAGCAATGATGTTGTGACCATTCCTTGACTCTTCGTGATGAGTCTCCTATGGCTTGGTCGTTTTCTGCTGAATGATTTTGCCTCTCGTATCTTTCGTGTGTTGGAAATTCGATGGTCATTCATTTTGGAATGCGTTGAGTTAGGTCCTTCTTGAATTCGATCTTAGTTCGGCGACGTCTCCTCGCGAAGGTAGTTTTCTCTGAGCTTGTTCGGGATTTTGTGAATTTGTGGGAATCATGTTCATTGGCTTGTGAAATCACACTGGGCATCGATGTGCCTCCTTCTCTCTTAGATCTTCTGTCTTGCGCATGTTCTGAATTAAGGAGTTGTTGAAGTTCTTCATGCGGCTCATTTGTTGTAGTTTGGGTTGGTGACTCTCGTGAGAGGTCGGTTGTTCCCGCGTTTGGTTGTCACTTCTTGAAGTGCGTTGTGTGAGCGTTGTTCTGCTAGGTGCGGCATCTATGGTGCTTAGCACGGCAAGGGTTACCTTGGCTCCGCAATTGTATTCATCTTGTCCATATCCTTGCTCGACAGTGTCTTTCCGTATGGCGATCTTTTGCTCGACAATTTCTTTGTACGATTAGGCCTTTGTGCGACAATCTCTTTGTTCGTCTGCGTTTCAGTACGGCTATGTCATAGCTCGGTTCGGTTCTGTGCAGCAAACTCTTGGTTTTTCTCGGTGGGAGTTCAGTCAGCTTCATCTCTGTGCGGCAGTGGTCCGGTTGCGTTCGGCTCGGTGACACCTTGTCCGGTGGTGTCCCTCCTTCATCTATCATATATGCTCGTGCGGCATGCGTGGTTTGTCCGTCATTTGCGGGGAGAGTCGGGATCTTTGAAGTTACGCGCCAAAGTTGACCATCAGAAGTTGGTGCAATGTCGATTGACGTAGGACTTGCGGGTTCGTTGAAGTTCGGGCGTCGATGGTTCTAGCCACTCTTGCTTGGAACTTGCCGTTGCATTCTTGTTTGGCTTCCCTCTTTAAGACGTCATGCGTAGATGTCCTCACCTTGTTTTGTTCGGGAAGTGCTTTTTGTTGAAAATTGTTGAATCGTGACAAGAAATATTGACTTCTTCTCTTGTCGTAGCTCTTTTCTTTGCTCTCGTACCGAATTGTTCGTGATCGTTCGTGGAAGAATGAAGATTTTCGAGGCGACGTAATTAGAAAATCGTGGGAAAATGGGTACGAATACATATTGAAATAGTAGACTTGGCGTGAGTTTGTGTTAAGTCATGGTTCTTGGACTTAACTCTTGCACTTTTGGTATTGTGTGTGTATGTTTTCTTTGATTGTGTGATGTAAGATTGATGTGCGTGTATTGATTTGGGAAATGCCTTCGGCCAGGGCCTCTCAAAACGATCTCATATGTCACTCTATTATCCCACCAGGACGTGTGTATTTGTTTCGTGGTGATTAAAAATATAAATTTGCATACGGGATTCGAGTTGGTTACGAATAGTCTATCATTTGCGGCTTGAGCATCTTGGCATGTCCGTGACTTAGTGGCGCTTTCGTGTGGGATTGTGCATCTTCTCGAAGCGGCGTGGCTTCTTTTGGAGAATTTGGCAGTTGACCCTTTGCTTCTTGCGTTGAAGATGAAATGAATCTCGGTGTGCGACTTTCGTTAGAATAGTCTGTTCGTGGACTTTTGTTTCTTGATTGTGGTCACTTGATTTCATCATCTACCGATTATGGATTGTGAGTGTACCTTTGATTTCCTTTCTGAAATCCATCTCTCTTTGGTTTTGCACTCTCGTTTGAAAGGTTTGTTGCTTGTTCGTCGTGTGTTGCGACCGGTTCGCAGTGGAAGTTAGTAGACATGATTCTTCGTTTGGGATTTCGTGGCTTCTTGCGCTCTTTTCCCTTCTCCTTACTCTGGAAAATTTCGAGGACGAAATTTTTGTAAGGAGGGTAATTTGTCACACTCCAAAAATTTTATTGAATCCCAAATTGATAATTTAAATCCATAAATCGACCTTGGCCTCTTGATCGTGATTTCCCTTCATTGGCATATAATTCGTTCGGTTGCGATTCGTCCGCCTCGTTTGCAAGTAAGTATTCGATCGTTTTATTCATCGTGATTCCTTCGGAAGGCCGTGGTGTGACCTTTGGGAATCAAGTAAGGATGATCACCCATGGGGAAGTGCTCTTGAATGCCTCGCGAAGCAGCCCGATGAAGTTCCAGCCATTTCTGGGCCTTTCTGTGTATGCCCGTCCGGACAGGGAGAGCAGAAGTTCCGGACGGAGGGATTTGCAGAATGGGGTTGTGCAGCTGGAGACCCATCATGTTCCCCTGCAGTGCTCGTCCGGACCAAGTGGGGTGTCCGTCCGGACGGGGATGGCTTCGTCCGGATGGGGAACAACTGAAATGTCCGATTTTGGTTTTTAATGAGGGGCAAAGTGGTCTTTTTGCCCCTAGGTCATCCTTCACCCTCAAATTCGGCCAGAACACTCTCTCACTCTCATTTCCTAACCCTAGACTCTCTCTCTCTCTCTCTCTCTCTCTCTCTCTCTCTCAAACTCCATTGGAGCTTTAGCTCCCAAGCTTCAATTGAGGGCCGAGACGCGCTCCAATCTAAAAACCCGAAGGAGAAACGTCGCTCTACGCATCGAGAGCTCTTCGGCAACGTGTATATCGAAGTCATTCTACTCGGATCCTAGGTAAGTCGATTTCCCCAAGTGGTTTTCTCATGTGTTCTTCTTAAGAAACATTGTTCCTATCGTCGTTCTCTATCTGTTGGCATAGATAGGTTCGTGAGTGCGGATTGCGGCGGCGGCGACTTATTCCAGCGACTTTCCAGTGAGGCGACTCCGGCGATGGTTAAAGTGGGTAACTTCTAAATCCTACTTGATATGCATAAGTCGTGCTTATTCCATCTCATAATTCCTTTGATTCATTGATTCGTTGATTGATTATGCCTAGTCGGGTCACCTTCACGTTAAATTCAGTTTGATCGATCTAAGTTGGGTAATGGGTGTTTATATCATCTTCGGTGGATGTCGTAGTGATCTTGATTGGATGCGTGGGTTGAGTCGATTGTTTGATTAAGTCTAGGCACCTTGAAATCTTATGCGCATCTAGTGTTTGATGAAATGTCCAAGTAACCTTGAGATGAGTACTTGAGTGTAAATCCTTATCAAATGGTGATGTTTTAGGAAAATAGACTTGGGAGACTTGTTTGTGACGCCTTGGGTTGAATATATGATGAATTAGTATCCTTGAGAGCATTTCGGAAGTTTGTTGTCAAGTGTGTCTAGATAATGAGAAAAATTGTACCGTAATGAATTGATGTGGGAACTTATGGTTCGTGATACGAGTTGGATTATCGAATGGAAAGCCTTGTGATATGTCGCCTTGGGACTTGTTGTTGGAAATATGTTGATAGTTGGACTTGAATAATTTCTCTTCGGAACGTGAATGTAGAAAGTTGGGAAGAATGAGTGGTATGTACTTAGGAATGAATATTGTGTTATTGCGTTGGGTGGATGAGTTGGGTGAATAATTATGGATTGTGACTCGTAGAACTATTCGGGAAATTTGGGTAAGCCATTGTTGATTTTGACATTCGGTGTCATGTGGGAAATGACTTAGCTTCGGGCTAGTCCGTGTGGAATGAACTTGAGAGTTCAAGGATGGCATCACCCAAAATGAAATAAATGCAATCAATGCAATGAACTCCAAATACGGAGATGGATCCTACGAGTACCACTCTTGGACAATCTCAAATCTATAACTTGAACATAATCCAACTAAGTTCCAACAAATGGTGAGTTTTGTGAAAAGTCCCAAATTGATTTAGAAATCCTATCTTTTTATAAAATGTGGCAATTTGGGAAAAGTGGTTTTGGAAATCTAAGTTTGTGAAAACTCACGAATGGTTGACTATTTTTGGAACACTGGAACTTTCTTGGAAAATGATATTTAGGCCACGGGCCCAATGTTGGAAAGTTGGAAATTGTTGTTGGAATTGTATAGTGGGCTTGGCCCACCGACTCTTTGGAGGAATGAGGATTATCAAGTGCTTTTATTCAGGTTGAGGCCTTGGGATGTACCGAAAGGGGTCTCCCATGACATTGCACAATGGGGGTAATACTAAACCCTCCCGACAGACGGGGAATCGAGGAATAGACGTGTAGAGTTTGACGAGCCTTTATGACAGAATGGCTATGCACTTATGAGAATACTTGTTCGATCTTGAGAACACTTGGAAATTTGTAACATTGGAAATCATGGTAACATGTTGAATGACCCAAACACTTAAAATGGAACTCTTGGCTAATCTTTGGAACAATGTTGTTGGATTTGGTAATACTTGGCATTGGCACTACTTAAAGAGGAAAGAACATTGTTGACAAAATGAAAGTACGTGATAACTCAAATATCTTCCAATCTAAATAACACCCAAAAGCTACAATACTTTGATATCTCACTAAAGGAAAGAAAATAGACAGGGTTGTTGGGGTTCCACAGATTTGTTGAGTGGTTTTCCTTTGGTAGTGGTTTTGAGAGTGTGGTCTTGGTTCGGTGGATTTTCTGGTGGTACTTGTGCGGTGGGGATTGGTTTGGTACTTCGTTTGGGTGTTACTCTTAGCTTTGCCAGCAGTGTGTGTGCTTGCGTTACACTTCACAGTTCGCTTTACTTTTACCTTGGGCTTTTCACCTAGGACTGCACGTTCTGTGCATGCCTTGTAGTCTTTAGCTGTTACCGTCACTGAGCTATTGTTTTGCTCAGACCCTCCACTCTTTCCCTCTCCAGGTTGTAGCAGCTTTTCTTGCAGGGGTTCCTAGAGAGTTGGCTCGCAGTTGATTCTATTGGAGCTGCTGATTCGAGTTCGATGACTCCTGAGGGTGGGTGGGACCCTCACCTTTCTCCTTTACTCTTTTCAGTTTTAGTTTTCAGTTCAGTAGTTGTATTTCTTTTTGTACTTCGTTCAGTTGATATTGTATCATAAAGAAATGTAATGAGAACTTCTACTCCCACTGTTTGTATTTAAATTGTATTTCAACAAAAAATGTTTCTCAAAATTGTGGGATGTTACTGAGGAGGGCCTGGTGCTGACATTAGCCCTATGATGTTGTTGGGCTATTGGGCCATTGGACCGACCTGAGCCACATCAGCTATTGGGCCATTGGAACTTCAGTTTTAGTTCCCTGTCGCTGCCGATGGTGGACCCCTCTGGCGTAGGACCATACATCGGTGGAAGTTGTTCCTCCCAGATGGGGGAAACACAGAGCTTTCTTGACATCCAGAATGGGTACACTGGAGGTGAAGGAGGCCGCATCGCCGGCCCAACTTGGCTCCATCGGGTGTCCGGTGAGTCTGCCTTGGATGGTGAAGGATACATGATGAACCGCCGGTTCTATCCTCCAGCTGCAGTAGTTTGCCGGAGGTCCGTAAGGCCGACGACCCTGGATTGCTCCGTGAGATGTGGGGCAGGGGTCCAGACTGGCCGACTAATCCGGCTGTAAGGGTCTGGCCCGTGCCTGGTGAGGTATGGCTACCACATCATCTATTCTCACAGGCCTTTAGAACAACCGTTAGATGCTTGCTGTATACAACCACGAGGGTTATACGATAGTTAATCGCGAGGGTTACTATAGTGTATGGTTGTTATAGTGTTTTTTGACTATATCTGTCATTAGTGATCTGTTGCACAGTTTTATGTTAAGAGATATTTTAAAGAGTTTTATAATATTAAGACGATTTAAAACTAAGAAGTATTCTTACAAACTGAGTTATTTCTTCTAAGGGAATGATGCACATGTTTTATACACGAGCTTTTTAAATGATGGCCCGATATTTTGGCTGTAAAACAAACTGGGAAACAAAACTTATTTTGGGTCACTATTAGTTCATTAGCATTATTTGCTAATAGTTCCCTTTTTATTTTGCAGCTGCACGTTTTATATGTTCTACTTAGTTATGTGATGTTTATTTTCCAGTCCATGTTTGTTGGGGGGTAAGCCTTTCCTGCGGTGGATTCCGGCGGTGAGCGGCTGAGCTGAATGGCCTGGACCTAGCTGCACAGTGAGCAAATCGTTAGGC
>NMUG010003183.1:0-15078 GCA_002855965.1 Monotropa hypopitys
AAAAGTTTTGTTCAGCAGCTCGCAGAAGCCTTGTTTGAGGCCACGAGAGCAGCTCAAGTCCCCAGGGCTAGAGGCGTTAGTGCTGTGATGGAATCTTTGCAGGAATTTCGTGCTATGAATCCTCCTAGTTTCGATGGTGAAGGTGAGCCACTTGAAGCAAATCATTGGTTATCAGGTATCACAAAGGTGTTGGATACCCTCGAGATTCGGGAAGACAAGATGCAAGTATCTTTTGCCTCCTATCAGTTGGTCGGTGAGGCAGGTGAATGGTGGAATTCAGTCGTGGAAATCGAGAAAGATGCAAGGAAAATGGCTAGAGTTGCAAATCCAGAAGTAGTTGATGGTGATTCAGTTCCCATGTCTTGGGATCAGTTCGTCGCCGCGTTCGAAAATCAGTATTTTCCAGAAGCGTTCCGGGATTAGTTGCGGAGTCAGTTTGAGTTGTTGAGGCAGGGCAACATGACGATGTCTCAGTATGCTATCAAGTTTCAGGCCTTGTCGCGTTTTGCCCCAGAGTTGGTCCTATCAGAGGATCGTAAGTGCAGAATATTTGAGAAGGGTCTTAGTCCGTCGCTTCAGAAGCTCGTTAGGGGACATCGTATCCGTTCTTTCGCCGCAATGCTAGAGTGTGCTAGGGAAGTTGAGCCAGTTTGTCCGGAAGCAGAGAAGGAAGTTCCAGTGTGGGAACCTCGTCGGCAATCCGTTAGTACCAATTCGAGATCATCGTCAGGTAGCATGGGAAGAAAGAGGCAAAGAGACCAGGTGCAGGTGTTCAGTCAGCCGCATTCTCAGTTCGTTTCAGATGCCAGTGTTCAAGGAGCACCGTCTAGTGGTTCGATTGTGTGTCATCATTGCAGGCAGCCAGGCCATTACCGTTCTCAGTGTCCCCAGATCATTTGCTCCCATTGTGGCCAGTCAGGGCATATGAGCAGAAATTGTGTGCAGAGGGATGGTGGTCAGGAAGAGTGGGCAGTTGGGCAATATTCTGCAGCAGATATCAGAGTTGCGCAGCGGCAGCAGGGAAGTCAAAGTCACCGATCGTTTGATTCCAGTCCTCAGTTCGATAGAGGAACCAGTTCCAGTGACGCACGCCGTGCTTCGATTCAAAGAGGCAAACAACCATTTGGGCAGACAACTCGTGGGGGAGCGTAGGCTATTGCCACAGTGGATCCGCAGCTGCCAGCTCCACTATTCTAGTAGATTCGTGTGGCCTTGTTTTCTTTGGTAGTACCGCACTTTAACAGAATTGATGTACCTGTCGGCATCTTCCTTTTGTTTTGAGATTTTAGTTCGGTACCATTGCGTTTCCTTTTAGAACGTTGTTTCTCTTGTCGAGACCTTTCTCTTGTAAAAACATCTTTTGTTGAACTCTTGGTGTATTGGAGAAATACTTGGGTTGCAAACTTCTTAGTTGTGTTTTCTTATGAGTATTGTTGCGAGACTCTTGGCTTACTAGATCGTTTCCTTGTTGAACTCATGATTGACTTGTTGGGATCACTTGTGCCACCTTTGTTTGTTGATGATGGCCAAGCTTGTGCTTGCTCTCCATTGCTTAGTTGGACGCGTCCTTTTGGAATCGTTCTTGTCTCTTGCGAATAGATGTTCTAGCATCCGTGACGTGGGTAGATTGTACTCAAAATGGGAACGAGTAATTGAGTCGGTTATTCTTACACCTTCTGTGTGGAATCGACCGTGTGTGTATTTCTTTGGTTGTGTGATTATGGATGATTCTATGGATTAGGTTGGAAATCGTGTCCGGCCGGCACCTCTCAAACTTGAACCATAGTAGTCACTTGATATCGCATTGGGTGTGTGCGTGGGGATATATACGTGTTCCCCTATCTATATGTATATGGGTGTTGGTACTCGTGGGAAAAGTGGCGCAAATCATAAAGACATTTGTATAAAAACATTGAAACGATAAATAAAAGAATGTCGCCGATCGTATCCCCATCCTATTGTTCCCAATGTTATTGCCGTGTAAATTGTTGGTTGTCGCTTCCTTGAAAATAATTGTTTGCTCCATTGTTGCCAAAAATTTGAGACTCCTACCTTTGAAATTCGTCTTTGGAGTATTGCATGTTCCTTGTATTGTTGATAAGTTTGGTAGTTATATCCATGCGTTCACACCATCTCGGGAGTTGTCCCTTTGACCTTTGTGTGACACGCGGTTGGATTCTGAGATTTATATCCCTTGCTTGTGGAGCAATCCTTTCAAAAAGAAATGGCTCATTCCATTGTTGCATCATTGTCGAGCCGGCTATCGTTTCTATACTATCGTATCGGGGAGCAACCCCAAAACCTTGTCTCGTGGTATGTGGTTGGACTTCGAATTGATATTTGTTGATTGTTACCCTCTTTCTCGTTGGTTGTTTCATTGAGGAAAATCATTCACGTTGTTGTCGTGTTATTGTTGAGTTGTTTACTGTATCGGTGTCTACCGTATCAGGGTGTATCCCCTTTGTTTTCTCTTGTGGCTTGCGGTTTTAACCTAAACTCTTATTCCCGGTCGCTTCGGTGTAACCCTACCCTTAGGAAATTTCGGGGACGAAATTGCTTTAAGGTGGTTGAGATGTAGCGACTCGTATTTCAAAAAGGAATTTCCGGAATATCAATTCGTATTTTAAATTTGATTTAAAATATAATTTTTTTATCTTAAAATCCTAGTGCGATTTTAAGGTGGTTGACCCTAGGACGAGGTAGAGGATTCGATTACGAATCCAACGCGACTTGAATCACCTCAATCGGGGGTCGGACGGAGAAGATATGATCGAAATACGTTCGGAAGTCGCGCGTTAACAATTTCTGGGAATTTTCTGAAGTGGTCGTCCGGACCACGGCCGAGTCTCGTCCGGACGAGCACGGCAGGGAGAAGGCAAAATGGTTCAGGTAGTGTCGTCCGGACGACGGGCTAGTCTCGTCCAGACGAAGGTTCCAGATTTCGTATTCTTGCTTCAGGAGGTATCGTCCGGACCACGGGGGTGGTCGTCCGAACCAAAAAGGGGTTTCGTCCGGACGACGGTGGGCTTCGTCCGGACGACACGCGCGGAAAATTGATTTTTTGTGTTTTAATGAGGGGCAAAATGGTCATTTCACCCCTAGGTCGTGCCTTATACCTATTTTCGGTCTGAGAGACTCCTCCTCCCTCATTTTGGTCCAAACCTAGTCTCTCTCTCTCTTCTCTCTCTAAGACTCCATTGGAGCCCAAGCTCCAAGCTTGAATTTGAAGGCCTTCTGGGCCTCCCCCGGACTTTTGTCAAGGCTTAACGTTGATCACCTCAGCGAGATCTATCCGGTGACGTGCATATCGTATCCACTCTCCAAAATTTCGGGTAAGTCAAATTTCTAAAGTGGTTGTCTTGTATTTTCACCTTTAGAAACGTTGTTCCTAACGTTGTCCTTTATCCATTAACGTACATAGGTTCGCGAGCATCGGAGTTTGGCGCGGCTAGGATTTTGGTCGTCGGCGCGTGCGTTGAGGTAAACATGTTACTATTTCGTGCATTTGTGTGTGTATAGCTCACTAATGATTTTAAAAATCAAGAAATTAATGATTTCATGAAAAGCCCCAAATTTTGAATAAATGGTCGTTTTTGAGAAATTGATGAAATTTGATTCGCATTCATGTATGATTGAGTATCCTCGGTAGGATTAGAATGCGAGTTTGTGTGAATTGGGCCGAGCGTGTGACTAGACGATCATTTGGGGAAATTTGAGTGATGTGGGTGCTTTGGTGGCTTTTGTTGAAATTGAGGAGATAGAATACCCTCTCAACCTTGTATTGGTTTTAGTGAGCAACACAGTGGTGTTCAATTATTTGTCGGTAAGTATTATTGTGGTTTTTGCCATTGGGATGGCCTCGGTGCCGAGGGCACCCTTGATGTTCGACAAAATACCTATGAGAGGTAAAGGACTTGGAGATTGGTGAATTCGTCACCTTAGGTTAGGAAATTCGTTCCTAGACCTTGGATATGTGTTATGGTCATATTGGGTGAATTCGTCATCCTTGGTTTGGGAACTCGTCCCTTGTTAGCAAAGTCGTTGCTTGTGTTTCGGTGAATTCGTCACCTAGAGTCGGGAACTCGTCCCTCGTGGCAAATTCGTTGCTCGTGTTGGAGAACTCGTCTCCATCGACTCAAACTCTAAAACTTACCTAACTCACTTATATCAATCAACCAACAATAATAACACTAAGGACTTGGGTATTGCTAGTCGATCAATTCGTGATCGTAGGACCAATTCGTGGTCACATATGTGTATAGGTTAGTTCTTAAATTCGTTGAGACTACCTAGATCAATTCGTGATCTTCAGGCCAATTCGTGGTCATTCGAGTGTGAGGTTGGTTCTTGAATTCGTTGAGACAACCCGAATCAATTCGTGATTCACCTGGGAGCTAGTCGACCCTTGAATTCGTCAAGGCGACTGTAAATCGATGAACGGCTCGATGATCTTCTGGTTACTTCACTAGCCCAAGGTTTTGACTGTCAATCCTATCTTGGAATTCGTCCAATAGGTATCGAATCCATTGTGGTCCTTTTCTAAAATGTTCCGAGCCGGGAATTGAACCAACTAAAGTCTAAGATAATAAATCCACCTACTTGTATTACCTATATATGTACATGTATAGAGGAAGTGAGAGTACCCTTGGCTAGGGTTGGGCTTGTCTGCGCGGAAGCATCCTCAGCGCGGGGTCTTGGATGCACGGCAAATACACGTTTTGGGCATTAATTGGCCAATCAGTGGCTATAAATGCACTTATTGTGTTCATACTGTTAGGGGGAATGTTTTGATCTGATTAATAAAGGAAGTTGTAAAGATGTAACGGTTGCTGAAGACGAGGAGTCTTCTGTCCATGTTCATTCTCCTCTTTGATGAGAAATCAAGGAGTTGGAAGGTCGCCGTTAATGAGGAAAGCAGAGATACAAAAAGCATTTTCTTCACCTGTGAAAGGTACGGTCTAACACATTCTGCTGTTTTCCTCTCTTTCGATAAGGATTTTGTTATTCCATCTGGGACTAACTTAATCATCGGAGGGCCTTCCAAGCCACAGTGGCGGGAGGTCTTCTAACCGTTTATTTTGGTTGTAGCAAGCGAAGCCAAAGTTGAACAGAGGCAAGGAATTAGCAAGGAAAGAGTCCCAAGCCCAGTCAACAGAAGCACTCAACGACAGTGACTGAAATCACCGTCGACAATTGGTGCCATCTATGGGAAAGAATAACCAATTTGAAGAAAAACTCGTTGTTCAGAAGTTTGAAATGGAAATGGCAATCATCAGAGAGAATGAAGCTGAACACACGCCGGAAGTAGAGAAAAACGCTGGGGATGGGCGTGGAACCCAAGAGCATGATCCTATTCCACCCCAGGCCCCCAGGAAGACGAGAGGCCATCCTCGATTCAGGATTTATCTGAGAGGAGGAACAAGTAGGCCACAGGATGTGAGGGCGACTGATGTCGTCCATGATGAGAATGAGGATTGCGTTGATATCCAGGATGATTACAATGTGGAAGATGCAAGTTCAAGTCGTTCCAGGACTTTGGGTTCCCAATCTCCATCTAAATCCAAGTCTGCTAGGAACGAGGACCTGGCTGAGTTGGTCAGGTCCCAAGGGGAGATGATACGACGTTTGGAATTCCAACTTCAAAAGATGGAGCGTCAGAAAGAAGATGTACCCCAGGGAAACTGACCAAAGGTTATACCTGGAAGGTAGAATGTTCATACCCGGCCCAGGACGCGTGGAGGCCAGAGAATGGCTCCCAATGTTCGGAGGCAGAGGGAGAGGCAAATGTTCGAGGACCAGGGAATGGTGCGAGCAGGAAAATGCAGGCTCCACTCCCTCCCCCGAGAAGGGGGAGGGAGGTTAAGGATCCTCCACAACCCAGTGAGCACCATAGCAGGACGCAAAGTAGAGGTTCGCGTCGCAACAATCGGCCTCAGATGGCCAGGTCTGTTAATTCAGTACCAGATCTGAGAGATCATTTGCGCAATAGGGCCCAGGACAGATCTAATCAAAACCAAGGGCATGTTAATCCCCAGGTGGAGGATTTGCGAAGGTG
The DNA here is from genome assembly GCA_002855965.1 of Monotropa hypopitys. Taxonomy (NCBI): domain Eukaryota; kingdom Viridiplantae; phylum Streptophyta; class Magnoliopsida; order Ericales; family Ericaceae; genus Monotropa; species Monotropa hypopitys. Next base: position 6,056 of record NMUG010003183.1, read on the forward strand.
GATTGATGAAAGGTTTAGGGGAAAGGCAACAGCCCAGGAGAGTGCAAGGAACGCCATCCAGCAGATCACGTCAATGCCCTTGTCTCATGAGATCTCAAATTACCGAATTCCAAGGGGATTCTCTTTGCCCAACTTTCCTAAGTATGATGGAAAGGTGGATCCAGTGGCCCACCTGAAGGACTTTCAACAGGCTCTCATCCTTTATGAGGGCGATGAATTTCTTTATTGCCGGATGTTTGCATCCAGCCTGGGACGCATGGCTCTTAGTTGGTATCATAAATTGCCAACACATTCCATAATCAGTTGGGTGCAGTTGGCAGAGCTATTTGTGGGACGCTTCATGACCAACCGCGCAGCTCCAAAGCACTTTGATTCTTTGACTTCGTTGAGAAAACGGTCAAACGAATCCCTTCGTGAGTATGCGGGCAGGTATGTGGAAGTTTACAATGATGTGGAAGAATGTACAGAGAAACAGGCTGTGGCAATGTTCAGGCTGGGGCTATCCTTTGGTGAGAAACTAAGGGAATCCATAACCTTGAACCCGGTGGATTCCTTTCCTGAACTCATGGAAAGGGTGGAACAACATGCTAAGTTGGAAGAGGAAGCCAACAGGGAGGCAGGCCGCACTGCCAATAAGGCTCACCGTGCTCACGTTGTTGAGCCTGACGAGAAAAAGAAGAAAAGAAAAAGTACAGCGCGGCCCAAGTCTCCCGAAAAGGAGGTAAGTGCGGCGCCACAGCCCGCCGCACAGCAAGCAAATTTCAATGGGTTGCCCGCTTTAAGGATGGGGAGACCAGGTCCAACTTCGTACACAGCAATTCGGACTGAGTTCAATGCCCCGATCTTTAGAATGATCTACCCGTTGCAAGGAGAGCCATTTTGGAAGTGGCCACCTAGGCAGGGTGGAAACCGTGCAGAAATAGAAGCAACAGGTCTGAGGTGCAGTTACCATAGAGAATATGGTCACAAAACTGAAGACTGTAGAGTGTTCAAGTAGTTCTTGGAGGAGCTGGTAGAGGCCGGTCATCTCAAGGAGTACCTAGCTCAACCCCCTGCACAGAATAACAACAACAACAACAGGCAGGTCAGGGTGTTTGGGGATGGTGCTTGCTCAGATGAGGACCTGTCTCCAGCCGGCGTGATTCACGTGATTCATGGAGGTGAAGCACAGGTTCCGCTCCAGGAGTCTAGGGCTTTGAGAAGAAAGCAGGCTTCAGAGAACCATGTGCTACAGCTCGGCCAAAAGAGAACAAGGGATACTGATGGGTACACGGCGCAGATATCCTTCTCAGATGAGGATTTGGAGGGGGTCACTGTACCACATAATGATGCCTTAGTTGTAACCCTGAACATCAAGAGATTCGACACCGAGAGGATATTAATTGACCAGGGTAGTTCAATACTTGCAAGCATTCTTGAAGATGGGTCTTACACAAGAGGATTTAAAGGAAGTGCAGATTCTCTTAATTGGGTTTAGTGCAGAACCCGTGTGGCCCCTTGGCTCCATTGTGCTGTCAGTCAGGGCAGGGCATGTTACAAAGGATGTGGAATTTCTGGTCACCGATGTACCATCAGCCTACAATGCAATAATGGGAAGGATCTGGATGCACAAGATGGGTGCTATCCCATCCACTTACCATTAATTGATTAAGTTCCCGAGTCCTAAGGGAGTGGAGAGCATTCGAGGGAACCAAAAATCGTCCCGAAATTGCTTTCTAGCCTCAATCAAATCTGGACCGAAGCACGAGCAGGTCAAATCAATCGAAGCGCCCGACCAGCCAGTTCTAGAAGATGTGGGAGTAGATCCCAGTGCCCGTGTGGTTGAGAGCTTGAGAAAAGTTCCCGTCCACGAATCAGACGATGATCGGTATTTCCTCCTCGGGAATGAGCTCCCGGAGAAGGATGCCCTCGAGTTTAAGAGGGTGCTTAAGGAAAATCTGGATGTATTTGCTTGGACTTCAGAAAAGATGCCTGGGGTTGACCCAAGCATAATATGTCATCATTTAAACGTGGATCCATGCCACAAACCAGTGATGCAAAGAGGAAGACGCTCAGCCGCGCACCATGCAGAGGCGGTAGTGGAGGAAGTTTCTCGTTTGCTGGAGGCCAAGGCTATCAGGGAAGTGTATTACCCCGAATGGTTATCTAACACCGTGGTAGTAAAAAAGAAGAGCGGAGCATGGAGGGTTTGTGTGGACTTCACCAGTCTCAACAAGGCATGCCCAAAAGACAGTTTTCCCATGCCCAAGATCGATCAGTTCGTGGATTTTACATCAGGGTATGCGAGAATGAGTTTTTTGGATGCCTACAGAGGATACCACCAAATCGCCTTGTACGAACCAGACCAGGAGAAAATAGCCTTCATTACTCCTTTGGGTCTGTATTGCTACAGAGTGATACCGTTTGGACTCAGGAATGCGGGGGCAACCTACCAGAGATTGGCCACCCTTATGTTCAAGGAGCTGTTGGGAAAGACCATGGAAGTGTATATCGATGATATGGTGGTGAAGTCCAAAGAGCCGGGCTCCCATATATCTGATTTATGTCAGACCTTCTGCATTCTGCGGCAGTACGGCCTGAATCTCAACGCCACCAAGTGTGCATTTGGGGTCAGTTCTGGAAAATTCCTAGGACATCTCATCACCAGAAGAGGCACTGAGGCAGATCCCAGTCAGATTGTTGCGTTGCAAAATCTCCAAAGTCCGAGAACGACTAAGGAAATGCAGCGTCTGATTGGGATGGTTGCTGCGCTAAACAGATTTATAAACCGGTCGTCCGACAGATGCAGACCATTCTTTCAGTTGCTGAGGAAGAGTGCAACCTATTCATGGGGGCAGATTGTGAAAATGCTTTCCAAAAGTTGAAGAAATATTTAGCAGGGTCTCCTTTGATCTGCACACCAATCCCCTGACTGCATACTTAGCTGTTTCAGAGCATGCAATCAGTGCAGTATTGATCAAGGAAGAAGAAGGAAAGTAGGTGCCAGTATATTATGTGAGCAAGACTTTGCTTGACGCTGAAACCAGGTACTTACCACTGGAAAAATTGATATTTGCCTTGGTTATGGCTTCACGCAAGCTGCAACACTACTTTTTAGCTCACCCAATTGAAGTACCAACGGTCCACCCAGTCGGGACTATCCTGAGGAAGGCGGACCTATCCGGGAGGGTCGTAGCATGGTCAGTTGAACTCGGAGAGTATGACATTAGGTTTGTGCCCTGCACTGCCATTAAAGGGCAGGTACTGGCAGATTTTGTAGCAGAATTTTCCGCAGTACCAGCCCATGTGGAAGTGCGGCACGACCAAGCAGAGAAAAACCCCGCACAACCTGAGCTGCCCGTGCACCCGGAATTGTCAGTTGACGAGCCACCCGTGGGTGACTTATGGAAAATCTATGTTGATGGATCATCTTCCAGCAAGGGGTCAGGCATTGGAGTGGTGATGATATCGCCAGAGTCAGTTATCTTAGAACAATCAGTCCGGTTAGCATTCAGGGCCTCAAATAATGAAGAAGAATACGAAGCCATGCTAGCGGGACTGACTGGTGTGCAAAAATGTGGAGCCCAACATGTTTTGGTTCATTGTGACATCCTGTTGGTAGTAAATCAACTGTCAGGCGAATATGCAACAAATGATGACAGGATGGCTCTCTACGCTGCCGCAGTGAAGCAGAAAATGCAAGATTTTAAAACAAAAGGGTCCACATTCGGCAGTTCGGCATTGGTGATCTTGTGCTTAGAAAAGTTCTGGGAACCACAAAGAACCCGGCAGATGGTAAATTGGGACCAAACTGGGAAGGTCTCTACAAAGTAGTTGGCAAATCGGGTCAGGGAGCTTACAAGTTAGTTGATCTAGATGGCAACATCATTCCCCGCACATGGAATGTCTCAAATTTGAAGAAGTATTATTACTGATGTACTTGTTGGTTGGAACCTTATTTTAATAAAAGATGATGTCGATGTTGCTATCCATGTCGTTACATTTGGAAGGTTGAAAATACCCGGATTGCTGTTTTAAATGAGCAAGAGAAACTTTTTCACTTCCTCATTGGGGGGCAATGGACCCGAGCAGAGAATGCTCGGAATGGGTTGAGAAGGCCTAGGTTCATTGTTCTTGAGCTCAGTAAGGCAAAGAATGCCACCATTAGGGGATCAAGAATCCCATGGTGCTGAACTCGAATTTGGGCAAGAAGCCTAGAAGGTCCATACTCATATGGGTTCCTAAACCAAAAGCCATCTTTAAGGGATGAGAAATCCCAAGAAGGCCCCGGTTTGAAATGGGTGGGATAACCCACAAGGGTCTATGGTGACCCTGAACCAACATTGCCTTTAGGGGATGAGAAATCCCAAGGCAGCCCACGTTCGAATGAGTGAGAAACTCTAAGAGCATTGACAGTCCCTGGCCATGGAAGCAAGTGTAGTTGCCTAAGGTCTAAAAAGAGTTGAAAAACTCTTGAAGTCTGCGCGCAGATTGAAGTGCAGAAGAAATGATTTGTTAATACAGCGTGACAAATTGTGTGCAAAAGCTAAGAAGAGGTAAAGAGAAGAGGAAAACGAAGTAGCTGCAACTACCAACACCACCCAACCAACAGAACAAGCAAAGTAATGGTGCTAGCATATAGCTAACACCGAAGTCAAAAATATTACAAACCAGTTGAAATTAAGTTCAAGTGCATAAAAGGAAGAGAATTTTAAACGATTGGGGGCAGATCAGCAAACCCCGAGGTCTCCACTGTTAGATCAGTCAAGGAGCCCACAACCACAGTGGATGGGTCATCACGTGAGATCTGCTCGCCTGGTTGAACGGGGGTGTTTCCTGTCTAACCATCACTAATCTGGGTTGCTACGCCAGCTTCATGTTCTTCTTCAACCGGCATCACGGGCAGTCCTTCTTCCAAATATTCATCTGCTGGAGTGAATGGCCCTGCTTGAGACAGCTGGCTTGGAACTGGAGGTGCAGCTCTTAAGGGAGAGTCTAGAGCAACTCCGTAGAAGTCGAGAGCTGAGTCCCAATACTGGGCAAAGAAGTTATCGACAAGTGAGGGAAGTTGCTCCTGAAATTGTTTGGTGTAGTTTGCCACTGTCTCTGCACAACCTCTTGCATATTCTTTCTCAGTGGCAGCTTGCATCTCTTCCTTCAACTTTGAGGTCTCGGTCTGTGCGGCTTTCAGCGAGTTATCACGGCGCTGAATCCTACCCTCTAGCTTCTTGATTGCCACTTGGTGGATGTCATCCTTTTTACTCATCTCTCGATCAGATTCAGCCTTTGCGAGGTCAAGTTTAATCTTGGAAGCATTGGCCATACTCACCTTCTCCAGTTCAAGAGCGACAACTTTGCTTTTCTCCACTACGAGTTCTCCACCCAGCTCGGCGGTCATGTTCTTCAGGGATTCAGCCTTCTTTTGGGCCTCAGAAACTCTAGCCATGAGTTTGACCACCATGGAAGATTCGCGCAAGGCAACCTCAGTTGTCTCGTCCAACTTTCGTTTCAGCAGTATGACACACTGAATAGTCTGGAATAGTGAGAAGACAAAGTGTTAGGCTAAGTTCTAGTTAGCTAGAGAAAAGGAGAAAGATTGACCAGTGTACCTTGATTGAATCAAAAAAAATTTCTCATAAAGAGATACTCCTTCAGAGTTCTGCTCTTGGATCATGTCCGTAGGAAGCAACAGAGCTTCAGCAACGCCAATGGCAGTGGCAGGATCAGAGACTGAGTCCCCAGTGAGTACTCGCCGTGAGCTTTGACCTTTGCAAAGCACGGGTTTCCAGATGTGAGGTTCAGAGGGGTCATCAACAAAGAGGCTCCCGTTTTCAAATTCGCGAATGAGGTCTTCAATGCGGCATCTTTTGGGGGATGGAGGAAAGATACCAACTTCTATTGTCGGGATAGGAATGGTTGTCAAAGGAAGGTCAGTAACAACGGTGCTCGAAGTCAGGACAGCAGAGGTAGGAAGTTGACTTGTCAGGGCAGAAGTTGAAGTTGTTGCCATTGTTCTTGTTGGAGGTATGGAGGGAAGTGTGGGAACAGTTGCAGTTGTTGATAACGCGGCGACAGAGGTAGCAGTGGTTGTGGTGGTGGCAGCTCTTCCAGTGGGGGTTACCCGAGTTTCAGTGCGGGTACGCCCAATGCTAATTCCTCGACCTCTGCGGGATGGAAGTGGTAACATGTCAGATGCCATGGAGTTGAAATCAAATGCAGACATGGTACGTCGAGTGGAGGATGTTTGTTCTCGAGTGCGGGAAGAGGGACCGACTTCAGCAGAAGGAGCTATAGGAACGATCGATTTGCCTCGGTCGCTAATAGAGGTGTCAGCCACCAAGGTTCCTCCTACTTGTGCTGGAGGAGAAGGAGTTCGTATTGGAGGAGAAGGAATTTGTGTTGGAATATGAGAAAGATCTGGGAATACTTGACGAATGGCTAGCTGGGGTTGGTATACTCCACGATAGCCACGATAGTGCGGCACGTATTCAAGCAAATTGTGAATAGCCCTGTCAAGCATTTGTCCGTGTTCGTTTGTGTGGTTGAGGGCTATGTGAACTTCAGCTTCAGAGTAATCCCTGTCCTTGGACGACCTCCGGTTGATGGTGGGAGCAGCTGTAAAAAGAAAAGTAAGTTGGCAAACATGATGTAAAGGAATGAATTTAGAAGAAAAATGTATGAAGATGATTGGCTAGACTGACAAGGATAGCCGTCTTTGCGGGGGATGGGATTATCTTGGGGGGCTCTTTCATAAAATTCCCAGTTTCCCGTGACCATGAATAAGTCTGATTCAGCGCCTTTCTTAGAGTCAGGAATAGCTTCTGCGAGTCTACCTCTGTTTTTCCTATTCTTGAAATACCAGATTCCATCACCAGTTCGGTTTACTGTGTAGTGATACAAGATCTCGTGGAGGGTCATTCGAGACCCAGTGATTTCATTAAGGGAATTTACCCCCATTACAATGCGAACCATGTTGGTCGACATTTGCCTAGGGTGAAGCCTCATGTAATGGCAGAAGCGACGAAAGAATGGATGTAAGAGAAACCTAATTCCGCCCTCCAAGACTTGAATCATGGGGATGATTAGAGTATTATCGTCGATGGTATTGCAGTTAAAATCGGAAGGGACAGGCTCTATGACCACATCTCCTAGAATATGGTAGAGTACCCTAAAGGCTAGGAGTTTGGTGGGGGTCCCAACGCGAGTATTGAATATACCCATAGTCGTCTGTTTGCGATAGAGTTTGGGGAGTAAAGAAAGAAACAGTGTGAAAGAAAATAAGAGAAGGTTAGAAGACTTACAGAGTTTTGAAAATGGTAGTTAAGTTTGGAAGAGCGGTGAAAAACTCAGTTCTCAGAGAATTGGAAGAGAAAAGACAGAAGGAATTTTGAGGATGTTTATATTCTTAGGAATGAGGGAAAGGAAGGCAGTGACACGTGTTTTAAAATTTTAAAATTTGCAACGGGTCGCTGTCATCGTGGGGGGGGACGCGCTTATTCAGTATGGAAAGGTGTGTTTGGGTCCTACCACATTTATGGATGGTAATGATTATTGACGGTCTTGAAGTGTGACGGTTACGCTGTCCACCACAGATAGTGGAACGCTGACGTTTTGTTTTTAGTCCGGATATCTTCACCTACTCCTACAGTGCGGCTGGAGCAAGAGAAGTTAGGGCAATTGTGGTGGGGTATAGTGTAATCGACACGTGGCAGTACAAATCTTAGTTGATGATGCTAAGTAGTGCGACCATAATGTTAGCAGTGCTGAGTTTGAAGTTAAGGTCATATTTCCTTGATTGACGCCGCAGTTAAGGTCATCTCAATGAGATTGTTACCTCTGCGCGGGGTGTCTCTTGGAAGTATTTGACATTGCTGATTGGATTATCTATGATAAGCTGATAACATGTCCAATAGGGAGAAGAACCTATTTAGGGGCATTCTTAACAGATTATAGATGATCTAGTTGGGACAGATGTGAAAGGATTAAGGACAAGGCCCTTGCTGAGGTGATATAGTCAATCCGTACAGCAGCGTGGTCATGATTGGGCCGAGAAGGCTATCCTGGCAGTGCGGTGATGCTGGTGTGCGGGATGGATCATGCAATGGAGACTGTCTTAGGTGATCAGCGTGGGGCTTGTCTGCGCGGCAGCATCCTCAGCGCGGGGTCTTGGATGCACGGCAAATACACGTTTTGGGCATTAATTAGCCAATCAGTGGCTATAAATGCACTTATTGTGTTCATACTGTTAGGGGGAATGTTTTGATCTGATTAATAAAGGAAGTTGTAAAGATGTAACGGTTGCTGAAGACGAGGAATCTTCTGTCCATGTTCATTCTCCTCTTTGATGAGAAATCAAGGAGTTGGAAGGTCGCCATTAATGAGGAAAGCAGAGATACAAAAAGCATTTTTCTTCACCTGTGAAAGGTACGGTCTAAAACATTCTCCTGTTTTCCTCTCTTTCGATAAGGATTTTGTTATTCCATCTGGGACTAACTTAATCATCGGAGGGCCTTTCAAGCCACAGTGGCGGGAGGTCTTCTAAACGTTTATTTTGGTTGTAGCAAGTGAAGACAAAGTTGAACAGAGGCAAGGAATTAGCAAGGAAAGAGTCCCAAGCCCAGTCAACAGAAGCACTCAACGACAGTGACTGAAATCACCGTCGACATAAACTATTCTAGAATTCCCCAACTATTTGGGAGGGCTCCGTGTAGTCCCTATGATTTCACTTCAATTCAATTCCATTTCATTGGTGATTCATAGGTTATGGATTCGAGATTAAGCTCGAGTAGTCCTCGTGGGACATGTAATAATCGTCCCGAATTAAATTATATTTATTAAAAATATATCCGAAAAATATTTTAAATGATTCAAAAAAAATAAAAGGTGAGTTTGTATTTTTTGGGGATATTTTGGGAATTTTTAATGTGATACTTAATCATTAAATCATATACAATTGTATTTTAATTTGTGGGGTGGCAAGTAAGGGTCATTTGTGTTTGGAGTGAGGGTCAATAGGGTAAATTTCATTAAAACCTGATTAGGTT
>NMUG010003184.1:0-15077 GCA_002855965.1 Monotropa hypopitys
ATTCATACTCTTCCATATCAGAGAGCTTCATCATGCATCATGTGACACACCAGTTATAGATGGCCATGATCCAACGGGCGGAGGCCAAATTAAAAATGTTGGAATCTAACCATCGAATGACTGTGGTGCCAACTGGGAGTCCCTGAGGGACGTCCGGGTCCATGAACGGGTCTCACATTGCTTAGTGGGTGTAAATTGCATGTTATATAATCATGAACCTACCTTGCACAAGGCCTTTTAAAGCCCTGCGAGCGTCAAAGCTCACTGGAATTTTCCAGTTAAGCGTGTTCGTCTTAGAGTAGTCCAATGATAAGTGACCCCCTAGAAAGTCCACCGGGATTTGGTGGCTAAAGCATATAATATTGTGCAAGAGGGGTCATTACACATTTACACCGCTAGATTTCAATTTCACACCTTTTTGTGACCCATTAACAAGTTGAAGTATGCAATCAAAATGGGAGAAGGAAGAACATATAATTCAGGTCAGATGTGGAGTCGCTCGTCATTTTTGATAGGGCGGAAAAGAGCCTTGATTGGAACGTGTTGGAATCAAAAGAAAATAATTACTTCAATCTTCCCTTACATCCATCCTTTTTATGTTGAAATAGCTATTTTATGGAAATTACGGAGGTTGCCCCTTATAGAAGCATAGTATCAAATTCTAGTAATTAGGTTTTATTAGGAACAACTCCGTCTGTGTAATGCTCAGAGTCTTGTTTTTCACACAACTGGTCTCAAGCCCGGATAAATGAGCAGGGTTGTGTGTTAAGTAGCTGATAGTAATCACATAAAAAACCAGTTAGATCTCTATGATATGAATCCGATTATAAATACTATCTATGAAGCACGGGTACCGGTACGTGGTACGGGTACGGTACGGTTGCGGGTGTGGCATACGGTAAAAGTTAAAAAAGTAGGGTACGGGTACGGGTACGGTACAATGCTATTTTAATTTTTTTTTAAACATTTTTAATACTTTTTAATATTTTGTATCGATTTCATGTTTCCTTTTTCTTTGGAAAGTATAATATAACTACTTAATTAGTCACTAGTAAATTTTCTATTTTTTGGATGGATGAATCATGAACCTACTTGAAACCAGTCTGTTGTAAATGGATACTCCTATGCTAGTCCCTAGGTGAACATCAAAGACACAAGATATGAACCATCTTATTAATGGATATATGAATCGGCAAATGGACAATGACCAAAACTCGATACAACTTGTATCTTTACCCATATCACTAGATAATTTTTTCTATACATTGATACTGGATAAGAAAATTTTGATAAGTAATTTACCTATTTCACTTGGTAAACTTATTATATACCCAAACAATTAGTGAAGTTATTTCACACAAAAAAAGGTAGGAATTTCACACAAAAAAAGGTAGGAAAAAAGAAGCAGCAACAGTTTTTTTACTTACAAATTAACTCCCCGTACCCATTCCCATACCTGCCCCCGTACCCACCACGCATCCGTCCCGTACCTGCCCCGTACCCAAACCACTCAGACGTACCCGATACGTTTACGGAGTACCCGGTACATATTTTGCCGTATGAGCATCGTACCCGGTACGCGTACGCCTCCATTTTTGGAGTACCCGTGCTTCATAGAATACTATTAATGCTAGGACATTTCCTTCAATGTGACGCGTTGTGGCAACCTCATGGTGCTTCGAAAAAAATGAAGGGGTGTTGCACCTGTCTCGGGGTATTTCGAAAAATTTGTTAGAGCCGCCAATAAATGAGCAAGAGTTCTAGCGTGTTTCTGAACAAGTGAGAGTAAAGAAGTTAGCCCAGAAAAATAGGCCTAAGATTCTTACTTGAAATATAAGGTCACTGACAGGTAAAACTATGGAGTTAGTTGATTGTATGATTAGATGAAGATTTGGTATAACTTGTTTACATGAGACTAAGTGGATTGGAGAGAAAGCTAAGGAAATAGAAAGCACGGGTATAAGCTTTATTACATTGAGAATGATAGGAAAAGCAATGGAGTGAGGATATTTATAGCGAAACACATTAAGGATTCAGTTGTCACTGTCACGAGAAAGAGAGAGGGTTGTTTTGGTTAACTTAGTGATTGGAGAGACTATCATCAATGTTATTAGTGCCTACGCAATCCAAGCCGGTTTGGATGATCATGTGAAAGGAAAATTCTGGAATCAAATGGATGAGATGGTGCAAGGGATTCTTTTGAGAGAAAAGATATTTATAGGCGGTGATTTCAATGGACATGTAGGCCACATTAAGCAACAGTACGTAATGGTCCGTGTTGGTTTTAGTTTTGGCTCCCAAAGTTAAGATGTAAAGAGTATTTTGGACTTTACAATGACTTTTGATCTTAGAATAATGAACACTTTTTTAAAAAAGAGGGATGAGCACCTTATTACTTATAAGAACGGGTCTAATAAAAGCCAAGTAGACTACTTCCTAGTAAGAGGTTCAGACCGATTAATTTGCAAAGACTGCAATGTCATACTTGGAGAGTGTCTGGTGTCACAATATGAGCTTATAGTCCTAGATATTTGTTTAAAAAGTCCATAGAGAATGAGAAAAGAGAGTAGAGACTCGTGAACTAGATGATGGAGCCTACGAGGGGATAACTTGAAGTTGTTCAGAGACAAGATGCTAAGCGAAGGAAGTTGAAATTTCGATGGCAACAATGAGGAAATGTAGAACGTGATAGCGAGCTCCATTAGAAAAATATCGCAAGAAGTTCTTTGAGAGTCGAAAGGGAGGCTCCATCTCTAAAGAGACTTGGTAGTAGAATGATGTGGTCCAAACCATAGTAAAAGCTAAAAAGAGTGTTTTAAAAAGTAGCAGAAAGATAGAAGTGATGCAAATTTTAGGAGCTATAAACAAGCCTGCAAAGAGGCCAAGAAAGTTGTGGGAGAAGCTAAGATGAGATCATTTGAGAATTTATATGCTAGACTAGATAACAAGGATGAAGAGAATGATATATATAAAGTTACCAAATGGAGAAAGAATAAAACAAGATGTCTCTCAAGTTAAGTGTATAAAAGATGACGATTGTAGGATATTAGTGAAGGATGACGAGATTAAGAAAAGATTAAGAAATACTTTGATAAGTTATTGAATAAGAAATATGGAGAAAGCCTAAACGAAGAGTGTTTGGGTTCCTCTAGTGAGAGAGAGAGAGAGAGACAAGAGTATGTTTTATCGCAGGGTACAAAAGTCTAAAATGGAAAACACATTGAGAAGAATGAAATCAGGCAAGACTTTAGGACCAAATGGCTTCCCTACTGAGGTATGGAAGGGCCTTGGGGACAGAGGAGTGATGTGGTTGACAAAATTGTTCAATAAGATCCTTCTGACTAGAAAGATGCCTAATGAGTGGAGAAAGAGTATCTTATTACTAATATATAATAATGGGGATATTCAGAGTTGCAATAATTATAGAGGTATTAAATTAATGAGTCATACAATGAAGTTGTGGGAAAGAGTTATTGAGCATTGACTAAGAATGCTTACAACGATATCAGAGAATTACTTTGAGTTTATGCCTGGTAGGTCAACAATGGAGGCAATATACTTGTTAAGGAGATTAGTTGAAAAATATAGAGAGAAAAAGAAAGATGCTCGCATGGTTTTTATAAACTTAGAAAATTCATATGATAAGGTACGTAGAGGCATTATATGACAGGTCTTGGAGAGAAAGGGCATGACGAATAGATATATTGATGTGATTAAAGGTATATATGAAGGTGTTGTCACCACTATTAAATTTCTTGTAGGAGAAACAAGTCACTGGGTGTTAGTTTAGTTTAGTTTAGAAACAAGTGAATTCTCAATCACAGTAGAATTACATCAAGGGTCTGCTTTGAGTCCTTATATTTTTGCCCTAGTTATGAGCAAATTAACTAGATCCATTAAGGATGATATCCCATGGTATATGTTGTTTGCAGATGATATTATCTTGGTAGATGAAACTGCAAGAGGTGTTAATGCCAAATTAGAAAATTGGAGAGAAACATTCAAGTCACAGGGTTTTATGATCAATAGAAGTAAGACGAGTGCATGGTATATAAGTTTAGTAATATCCAAAGTACTAATATTGACATAGTGGCCCTTCCAATCAAGAATTACCAAGAAGTGAGCATTTTAAGTATCTTGGTTTAATTGTTAGTAATAATGGATAGATTGCGGAGGATGTTACGTACAGAATTCAAGTTGGATAAAACAAGTGGAGGAGTATTGCAAGAGTGTTGTGTGATCGTAGGATACGTGCAAAGTTGAAGGGGAAGTTCTACCATACGACCATAAAGTCAGTCATGTTATACAGTACAAAGTGTTGGACGACTAAGAAACAACATGTTAGTAAGAAGAGTGTCAAATAAATGAGAATGCTGAGATGGATGTATGGTAAAACTTTGCGAGATAGAAATATAAATGAAAACCTTCGCGATATCGTTGGAGTAGGAAACTAAGATAAGAGAAAATAGATTAAGGTGGTTTGGACATGTCTATCGTAAGCCCGTTGATGCGGTAGTTAAGAGGATTGATAGAATTATGATAGATGGTAGCATCGTAGCACTAAGGGGAGGGGTAGACATAAATTGAATTTAGAAGCGATAGTTTGTAAGGATCTAAGTTTGCTAGGTATAACGGGACATGATGCACTTGACAGAGTGCATTGGGAAAAATATTCATGTAGCTGATTCTATTTTTCTTAATACCAAAAGTGAATTGTCGACAAGTGTGATGTATGGAGCGCTGGAATGAGTTGTTGTGAAGGCAGAGTTTGGTTCCTTGCCGTATTTCAGGACTTCTTTCGAAGCAAACTTTAATAAAGAGAAAGCTTGAAGAGGAAATGTCACACCCGTCTCGTTTAGTATTTTAATTTAGTTATTAAAAGAATAATTGAATTAGTTCTTAAAGGGGGTTTAAGTGGTATAATTCCATGTTTAGGGGATGATTGGTTAGTCATTAATTAGTATAGGGAGGTGTAGTGTATATATGGGTGGAAAAATAATTAATAAGTGGTTTGATGGAGGGCAAATGGGTCTTTAACCTTAAAAATCTGATTAGTGGGGATAAACCTAGCCTAATCTTTTCATTTGCACTTTGTATCAAGTTGGAGTTAGAGAGAGGAAGGCAAGTTTGAGAGAGTCTTGAGAGATTTGCTTGAAGATATTAGGTTCAATCAAATTCCTACAAGGATCACCACCAAGGTAAATCCTTCTTACAACTTTGCTTGATTATCACACATGATTGTGGAGAAAAACAATGGTTAATCGAAGATTAATTTCTTAATAAGTTTTTAGAAAATCTAATGAAAAACTTAGATCTAGAGTGTTTTAGATGTTTGTAGGATCCCTCTTGGAGTATGTTGATCATATGGGATGGGGAATATCATTAGTGTGTAAGGTTTTCAAGATTATATGCATGAAATCGTGTTTGATAGGGTTTGTGAGAAGATTAGTTCGAACAAAATCGCCCAGCAACCGAAATTGTCCTTCGGGTACGAGTCTCCCATACCGTTGGGGACCGGTCCCCTGTCCATAAGTGGGTCGTCTGTCTCATTGGTACCGGTCTCCCTTGTCGTTGAGGACCGGTCCCTTGTTGGTCAGTTGGCTTGTCTGGGCTAGGGATATCGATCTCCCTTGCCGTGGGAGACCGGTCCCCAAGTCTTTTTCCCGCAAAGTTTGGTTGGTTGAGGCTTGGTTTCGGGATTTGTTTGAGGCTTGTTCGGGGAGTTATAATCTAAGATTTTAAGGTCTTTTAAGAGCCTTAATGAGTAATAACCAATTACAATCAACGTTTAGCTATTTATTTTGTAATTCAAGTAGTATATCGTTCTAACTTAGTAAAGTTGGAACATGTGAGGAGTCAGGTTCTTCGACGACACCGAAGTAGACACGCTTGTGGATTTCATGCACTTGGTGAGTACGATAGATTCCTTTGTAGTACATGTTCATCCTTTACGTGTTTACGTGACTACTTGTGATTTATTCACCTGTGTTTCCTTTGCTAGCACTTATGTGAAAAGGCATGCGTTACTTGTGATATTTGATTCCAATTGGTCTTATGAGAAAGCATGCTTATTTGTTATGTGGTTCATTGCATAACATCTTGATAGAAGTGTCAGAGAACGATAATATATAAACAAGTGAACTTTAATGGGTAAATGGGACACAAAATAAGGTGTGAAATCCATATTGAACGTGGTAAAAATCTGTAAAAATGTAAAATGTACCCCGACATGCTTAATAATAAACTGTAAGGCCAAGTGTGAGGTGTACCCCGGCATGCTTGATGATAAGTTGTGAGGCGAAGTGTGGGGTGTTATGGACTTGTTATCAGGTCTTTGCAAGTAGACGTACTTGTGTGATGGAGATCGGACCATCGGATAATAAAATTGATACTAAAAGTGAATTTAAAGGCAAATAACCTTTAAGATGAAATAAGAGGATTTGTATAATAAGTACGAGATATATAACACACACATTAGCAGCCTTTCATACTTACGTGATACGTTGGTTGTTTCATATATGGATTTGCATATACTGTCTATTAGTATCTAACATATTCCTGGATATTTTTTATTATTTTCCTTTTGCAATTTATATCTAAATTTGGATGTTTAGTGGGTCCACTACAAGCCAGATCGATGTGCTCATTGGACTGGAGTCGTGAGAGTTTCCACTCCTTTGTTGGGGTCTTTCTTGTATTTCCTTATTTCGGTCGTTTAGTGGGTAGATGTGTGATTGTGTTTATGTCATTGAGGTTTGCAACTTCTCATGCGGGGTTTCTTTATAGACCTTGATGTAAGAGTCTCGTGGTACTTGTTTGTTTACTTTGGGATTTCATATTCAGAGTTTTTTACTTTTAATCCTCCATTGTGTGATTGGGTTTTTATTGTCAATATGGTTCTCTGTGTAGATATTTAGTATTCTTGAGTGAGATGTTTAGTTAGGATCCGTGGTCGAACGATCTTTATGCTATCGTTCCGGGACGGTGGTGAGGATTGTGATTTTAAAGTTAGAGGATGGCATGATATTTTTTGGTTCTAGAATGTGTATTCTGTGTGATCTTGATTTGAGGCGTGAGATTTTGGAAGAGGCTCATAGCTCGGCATATGCCATGCATCCGGGTGGCAACAAGTTGTATAGGAATCTTCGTGAAAATTTCTGGTGGAATGGTATGAAAAGAGATATTGCAGAATTTGTGGCTGCCAACGGGTTAAGGTAAAACAACGACCGGTGGGTTTGCTTCAAAATCTACCTATACCTGAGTGGAAATGGGAGCATGTAACCATAGATTTCGTTGTTGGGTTACCTCGGTGTAGTATGGGTTTTGACTCTATTTGGGTGGTGGTTGATCGTTTGACCAAGTCGGCTCACTTTTTGCTGGTAAGGGTTACATATATCACATAGAGGCATCCCAAGTTATATATTGCAGAGATTGTTAGACTGCATGGGACTCCAGTGTCTATCGTGAGTGATAGGGATCTCAAGTTCACATCGAGATTTTGGCATAGTTTGCAGCATGCTTTGGGGACCTCTTTGAAGTTCAGTACGGCTTTTCATTCTCAAAGGATGGTCAGTTAGAGAGGACTATTCAGATATTGGAGGATATGTTGCATGATTGTGTGCTTGACTTTTAGGGTACTTGGGATGACTATCTATGTCACATCCCGTTCTGACCCGACATATAAAATGCCCCCACAGACACGGAGACGTGACTAAACAGAAAATACAACCATGACAAATATTGATGCCATCAATTCCCGACCAAAAAGTGCTACACAATAACTCTTTACTAAAAAACCAAACTGACATATTACAAATTATTCCCAAATACTCAAATAAAAGATAACAAAAATACAAGAACAACTAGCTATCAACCATGGACTCCTCCGAAAATGCTCCAAGCTCTGACACTGTAGTGGACCAACCCGAGCAATCCGAATCTAGATTTCTCAATGCAAAGTAATCACAGAAAAATCCAGGAGTTTGTTAGTTATTATAATTTCTGCAGGAAACAGGAGATATCTCAATAATCAACTGATACTAACATGTGAATATTACAAGTAATGTCCAACACTAACACATGATAAATAAAATGAATCAATCAGAACATGGAATCATATCTACACTTTTCTCACATTTGTCTTCTAAAGATTCTATCTGTTTACTATTTATCCATAACCAACTAATTAATTTAGTTTTGTCAACCGTCACCTACGGCCCGCAAAAAGATATATATAACACGCCTACAGCCGCTTACAAGCCACTAAAGGGTATATATAATATACCTACAACCACCTACGGGCCACTTATACTCGGCAAGTCTACTCTCTCAAGGAACATATATAATCATGTCCATTCCGTTTCTAGCCATATTGTCAGATCCTAGAATTTTAAAGGAGTTTTAAAATGATTTTATTCATATTTGAATAAATAATTTTCATAAATGAGGTAACCCTCATGTTGGGTCATGCCTTGGCATTGGTAGGTTAAAGGGTTTGGAAGTATTGAGTTTAATTTGATGAGGTTTGCTATGGTCTTGAAAGTATGGGAAGGATTTATAGTTGGCTTGGTAAGACTTGAAAGTGTTTGGGAATGTTTGACTTGGTTTTGGTGGTTGAGAACTCATGTGGATGGCTTGGCTTGGTTGGGGCATAAGTCCTTAGAGTGTGGTAAAAGTGTGGTTTCATCATAATTGAAGTTGAGGAGTGGAGCTTGGATGTGTTGGGTGTGAGCCCTGTGGTGGTCTTGGTTGTGGTGCTTGGAGGTGTTGGTGTTAGCTGTGGTTTACCAGGAGAAGGAAGATGGAAAGGCACCCCTTTTCTAGAAAAGCAGAGAGAGGAAGGGGAGGAGGTTTTCCCTTCTACCGGGAAAGGGTGGAGGAAAAGGAGAAAAAAGGGGGAAGAACGCCCTGATTTACCGGAGAAAGGAGGGAGACCCTTTGGTTTACTGGAAAAGGAGCAGATAGGAAGAGGGGAGGGAAGGCCCTCTTTCGAAAAAGCACAAAAAGAAGGGGGGAAAGAGATACAGCAACCCCTTCTACCAGAAGAAGGAGCCTGCTCTTCTGGAAGACCAGAGAAAGAAGGGGGAAAAGAAAAATGCAGCAACCCCTTCTACCCGAAGAAGGAGCATGCTCTACCGGAAGAAGAGAGTGACTGAGGGAGTGGAAGGAAGCTGCAGCTCCTTCTTCTGGAAGAAGAGGGGTGCACTTCCGGTAAAGGAGGCGGCTGGGAGAGAGAGTGCAGAGAGGGAGCTAGATGATGCACCTCACTCTACCAGAAAAGGGGCTCCCTTCTTCCGGTAGAGCACGTTTTGTCGAGTTTTAATGAAGGGCAATGGTGTCTTTTCTACTCCTTGAGTATATATACTCAACTTAGGTCGTTCTAGGGCATTCTAACCCAGATGTTGCTCAACCCTAAAGGCACCCAGCCCCTATTTTCGTACCCCCACATCTTCTCTCTCTTCTCTCTAAGTTTTGAAGGCCTTCAAGATGGATTTTGATAAAATCCCAAGGAGAAACGTTGAAGCACTCGTAAAGGGCTTTCCAACAAGCCACTTATTATCGGAAAAGGAGAAGAACCATCACTTAGGGTTGGGAGTATGTCATCTCTAAAGGTAAAGTCTTCTATCCCTTGTATCTCCATTGTTGGTTGCTCTCTTCTCTCTCTAGATTTTCAAAGATTATGACATTTTCATGTTTTGACTTCGTGGGTCATGTAAACCCTTGAATACCTCGAGGGATGTTCACATGTGTCTATTTGGTCTCCCTATGACTTTAATTTCACAATTTCCATTCCAATTTGTAAGATCCCCAATTTTGTCAAAAACCTAGATTGTGGGTCTTTATGAAATTGACCAAATTAATTGAGTATTTGGGTTCCTATGTACATCAATAGGCTTCTTATGAGTTTAATTTTAAGATCCCCAAATCAATTAGATGGATCTCCAAATTTTATAAAAACCCAACTTTTGGGTCTTCTTGGAATGTAGAAATTGGTTTGAAATGAATGACAATTGATTTTAAAAAAATGGTCCTATGACCTTCTTGCCACTTGAAATTTGATATTCGGAAATCAACTTTGAGAAAAATCATGTTTTTGATCACTTGGAAAGATTAGGAGGAATGGATGCCCTAATCTAATGAATCAATTGAACGAATTTTTAATTGGCCTAAACATGATAGATGAGTTGGGTTGACTAATACTTATATTCGGGAATTTCGTTGCCTGAGTGGATTTGCACCCACGATATTGCGCAATGGGGGTTTGACTCGACCCGCCCGACGGATCAGGTAATACGAGGAATCTTACAGGTAGCTTTAGTCGACGGGCTTGTACCGCAGAATTATCCAAAACCTAATAAGTCTTATAATTGAATAATAATTATTGATACGTGACTCCCTTAATTTCGTTAAGGTTGAGAAGATGTGGAACTTGATGTTTGCCTCCCTTATTTCGTCAAGGTTGAGATGAAGAATGAAAATACAAATCTCCTTGATTTCGTCAAAGTTGATCACTTTCGGAAGAAATTCTAATGAATCGATGAACTTGAATTCTTTGGAAGAAAAAGGAAATTGTTTTGAAAATAAACTCCTTGATATTGTCAAGTTGAGTGGTTTTTGGAAAAATCTCATGAAATCGATAAATTGGCTGGTTTGGAAAGAAAAGGAATTGGCAAATGGTATTAAGAATCAAATGATTTTAGAGATATAAAAATGGTCCTCATTGAATGCATACTTTACTTTTCTCGTACTCGTATCTCTTGTCCCAACTTTAGGGATATTTGGTTATAGATTATCTCTACTAAGCTTTTGCATAACCCTTAAGTACGGATTCCCATGCCTAGAGCTTGCTTGATTTGATCATCGGTATCCTAGTTTTATGAGTTTGATATTTCTTTAAAATTCATGTATCCCGACTGTTATTGCTTAGGACTTGTATAACTTTCTTTAAAAAATCATTTTCTTGTATAATTGTATTTCATACCTTTTTACTTCCGCACTTGGCTTGATGGTTGGGTAGAAGTTTATACTCGTCCTTGTTGTCATATTTTTATATTTCAAATAAAAAAATGATTTGAAAATCTAGGGCGTGACAACTTGGTATCAGAGCTTTCGTTTCGAAAACTTAGGCCTTTGGGGAGACATTTAGCCTCTATGGGTGCATTGATGCATTGATTTCATGTGATGTGCTTGGAGTGCTTGTGTGTGCATTGCATGAGGTACCAATATTTTTATATAATAACTAGATAAATGAATCATCCTAGAAATTCTTGTTTGGTGTGTCCTAGAGCGAAGTCGATCCTCTAGTTGACCCCTTGAGTTGATCTATTGTCCTTGTTGAGTTTTGACTCAAAATTGTCGATTTTGAGTGGTCCTTGTCTCCTTTTCGAGATGTGGACCCATGACTTCTAAGTTTTCCGTTGGCCTTTGTCATCGAGTGATCCTTGCCTTGATTTCAAGAAGTGGATCTTGTTTGTGACTATTAGGCCAGATGTTTCATGGTCCTTGCCTCATTCCCGAGATGTGGACCCTTGACTTCAAAGTCATACGTTGATCTTCGTCGTCCTTGGTTGATTCTTGCCTTAATCTTGAGAAGGTGTTTACCTGGTTAGATCACCTAGTTCTTGCCATCCAAGTTGAGGAGGTGAGTTGGATGTGAGGTTTAGTGGTAAAATCCTTTTCACTTCTTGTTGATTCTAGAGGTAGATTGTGAAAAATCCCTCGAATCATCTCTCTTATTGATGTCTTTTGCTTGCATTGATAGATGTTGAGTTTAGATTTTCCCAATTAGTGGAGAGGGGACTGGGTGTACCTCCTTAGTTGAGGTTGAATTCTTGTTTTGCCTCTCAGGAATGTAAGTCCCTTAATGGCTTTGTGAAAACCTCTTTATCTTTAGGGGTTGATTATGTCTCTATAAGAGAAGTGGAACTCAGGGTTGAGTTGATGGAGTTTGGTTTGTCACTCCATGTGGAGGTATGGTCTGATTTTGGGCATTTGGGGTGAATGCATTGCCCTTGTCTTGGGATTGTGTTTGGGTGCTTATGTCGGATGATGACCAACTAGTAGATGAGCCTAGAGTGGCTGGATTTCCGTCTGGTTAGGTGTGAAGACGAGTTGTTCCCTCCAATGGTGTTTTCCTTGGAAATTTGGTGGCCAAGGTAGAACGAAAGTGCATTGTGCAATGGTTATTGTGGGTCACTTAACCATGGACAGTGTGAAGGATGATAAGACTTGAGGCAATGGGGCTAATTGGCAAGTGGAGGTAGGATAATTCAGAGATTCTGTATTCTCTAGGAAGAGGAACAATATCCACCCATGACGAGTAATGTTTCCTGAACATAGGTTTTTTCATCTTTCTAAGGTTGGGTCCATACATGTCTTGTATTAATTCAACCATGTGTGCCCTATTAAGAGCACCAAAATCCCTTGCATGTGGGATTTGACCATGTTAAAGGAAATAGGCAAATTGATTTGGCCTCATGTCTGGACTATTAAACGGTGGCCCTTGAAGAAACTGATTTGGTTCTTAACCAATTGGATTTGGATGAATTGACCAATACCATCATTATTGTTTCTTGTTTCAAATTGATCAGGAACATTAAATGCATTTGGTGGCCTTACTACAGGCCTTGGTCCAATTGGGATATGGTTGGTCCGTGTTAAAACTGAATCGAACAGTTGATTATTGTATACCTGGTGTGGTGGTTGTCCAAATGTTGGCTTGTCGACAGGCACATTGTCATTGCTCTGAACCTCTATAGATGGTAACATTGGGGTACTAGGAGTTCTTGTGACCCCTAATCCTGTAGATTATTCAAACCTTTTGTCAATTGTTGGTCAAGATTGAAATATTCACTCACTACTAGTTTTCTTGGCCACTGCCTTGGCCAAGGACTGGGATCCTTTGCTCAGGATTCATTGGCTGATCCTGGTTGATCTTGTAATAATGTCTTCCTTTGGACATATTTTTGTATTTTTTTTAACTGTCAATCTTTGTTGAATGTCATGTTTGCCACGTGTTGCCTTCCATCGACTGGCTTGGAATAACTTACAGAGGCTTTTTATGCTGACATCTGGTATTCTAAATGATTACAAAAATTATGCAAAACCCAATTACAACAAGCATACGTGTACATATATACACATCTGATTCATACTCAGGTTACTAAATCTGATGATATGTGAAACAGCATTTGGAAACAACGCTACGAAATTAAGTTTCAGTTGGCATAATATGCACCCTTCAAAACTCATGAGACGTAAAAAGAAACTGAATTAAAGCTCGTGAATCTAATATTATTTTCCACTAAATAAGAAATCAAATAATACAAGCTATTCTAAAGAAAGGAATCATAAACCTTTTCATTTTATTGAGTAGTACATATGAAAATATGAGGCTAAATTTGAGATTGAATGTTTGAATATATGTGTATTACTCAATGGCGGGTGTCTTGGGGCTTACTTTTTAAGCTTCGCATAAGCGAGGGCTCTTCGCTGCTGAATTTCGAGGAACCTGTGAAGAAGTTTCACGATTTTTGAGGAATCGCCGCAGTTATCAACAACCTCCATTGAATCTGAATCTGTCAATCTCACCTTCTTCTCAAAATCTTCCATTTTCTTTTTTTCTGTTGTCTAACTCTCTCCGTTTCCATTCTCTTGGTCTTTTCGGTTTCATTAAAAGCCCGAATATAAAAAAGGTGTTCTTCATTTACGTATGGGTCTCAAAATATATGTTTGGGTACCCGTTATAATTCCATTAGGCCGGGTTTTTTCTAAAATGCCCTTGTTCGGTCACCAAAGCTGTAAAGAGCTCATTCTCTAATTACCTTCACGAGAGCTCATTCTTACCACGAAAGTTTCAGGCGATCACCAAAGCTTCACAACACTTCTACGAAACCCTGGTATCTCTCTTGTACCCTTTGTTTGTTTCGTCGAAGCTTTTTTTGTCTTACGATTGTGGAAAAAATTAAGTTTGCTTTGTATTACATTTTATTTTGCATCGTTGCTTTGTTTTCTAGTTCATTTTGTATCGTTTCTTCGTTAAAGCTTTGTCTCTCACTGTTTGAGTGTATTTTATAGTTTCTTTTGTTGTAGGTAATTTATCGTTGCTTTGTTTTGTTTTTTGCTGATGTAACGTTCTTGTATGTAACGTTGTTGTTGTTCTATAGTTACGAAACCCTTTTGTTTTTGCTGTATTTTGTCAAAATGATGTTGTTGTATGTATTAAGTTCGGTACATGTAATGTTGTTGTTTTACAGTTCATGTAATGTCACTGTTTGAGTGTAACATATAGAAAATACACAGTTACAGTTCACTGTAACTTGTCAAAATTACAAGTTACGGTGCATTGTGACTCGTAAAATTCAAGTTAACTTGTCAAGTGAATTGACCACTGTAACTTGGAATTGGACAAGTTACAGTGGACTGTAACTTGTACATTAGAAAGTTGTACATTGGAATTGAACAAGTTACAATGGGAAGTTGTGCATTAGGACTTGTCAAATTACAAGTTACAGTCAATTGTGACTTGTAAAATTCAAGTTAACTTGGCAAGTGAATTGACCATTGTAAACTTGGAATTGAACAAGTTACAGTGGACTGTAACTTGTACATTGAGAAGTTGTACATTTGAATTGAACAAGTTACTGTGAGAAGTTGTACATTGAGAAGTTTTACATTGGAATTGAACAAGTTAAAATTCAAGCTAACTTGGAATTGAACAAGTTACAGTGGACTCTAACTTGTACATTGGGAAGTTGGAATTGAACAAGTTACAGTGAATTGATCACTATAACTTGTTCAATTGATCATTGTAACTTGTAACTTTTGACAAGTTATAGTCCATTATGAACAAGTTACAAATGTAATATTGCATTGTAACTTGTCATTTTGACTTCAAAAACCACAAGTTACAATGAATTTTCAACAAGTTACAATGCACTGTAACTTGTTGCATTGTAACTTACAAGTTATAGTCCTCTGGAATGTCTGTGATTATAGTACATTACAATAGATTACACTCAATCAACTGTAATCAATCAAATGTAAGTTGTATTTAAAACACAAGTTACAGTCAATGT
>NMUG010003185.1:0-15076 GCA_002855965.1 Monotropa hypopitys
TTACCTCATCCTTCATCAAATCATGAAAATGCAAAAACCCACCACTCATTCTTCCCCCACTGCGCAAAAACCAAATGACAATACATCCAGTTGTGAGTAAACGAAATAAGAGCATTTCTTACGTAGATTGTGTGTGTGTGTGTGTGTGGTCAAACGAAAAAATTAAATTGGGAGGAAAACAGAGAAATACAGAGGCATTATTTCACTGAGGAATTTCCTCAAACATGTAGTATTCATGGCAAAAACAAATAAGAGAGGAAGATGGAAGAAAAATTACCGATGGTGATGGAGCTAAGTTGGCGTTAATGGAACTGTAATAACAAAAATGGAACCATAAGAACAAAGTTACTGATTGTTGTCAAGAGTTAACAAAACTTGATTGAACCAAGGTTTGAGAGGTAAACCGGTTTGAGAGAGAAACCTGGAGACATCATTATCACCACAGTGTCGATAGTAGAACTCGACGCTGCTACAACTGCTACAGTATAAGAAATTTGCCCGTATGGTATAAGCGGGGTGGTATCCGATAGTAGCACTCGACACTGTTGTGGGTTTCTACTCTCCTGCCAAATCCATCTATGCCACAAGGGATGTGTCTAAAGAATCATATCTGAAATATTATGACAAATACAAAGGATCATATCTGAAAAACGAAGTAGAAATTAAAGAAGGGAACGTGAGAGTGGGTTCAGATCGATGAAGATGGCACATGGGATGTGTCTAAAGAAGGGAACGTGAGCTACACATAGATAAACGGAGACACAACCCTCATCATCACCGTCTGCATGTGTATAGAATGGAAAGATTTCTCAGCTGCCCCCTCTGTGTGTGAGAAGATGTTGTCGTCGCCGTTGCCGTCGCCCTCGCCCTCGCCCTCGTTGTTGCCCTCGTCATCAACATCTTCTCGTCATCGTCGTCTATGTGTGATTGAGTCGCACAGGTATAAGAATCGCACAGATTGGGTTTCTGAGGTGAGGGAGAATCATGGTTAACGATGGGTGATGGAAAGAGAGAGAGAGAGAGGGGCTGCACTTGATTTTGAAAGAGGAGAGAGAAAAGCTCATCTGTTTGGATTTGCAAATGATGAACCTCACACCTAACAGATTTTACCACACGATTCAAGACATCATGTTTTCCTTATTTTTAATATAATGTAGCACATCTACGAAATCACTAAGCAGAAACACATAAAAATTTTAAATTCTTTTCTTCCTTAATATCAAAACACGATAATATGCCAAAACAATGCACAAGGTCAGCTAGGGTGTCCATTGTTTTCCTTAGAAGATAACCCTCAAACACTACTATCCCATAATCACATAACACTAAGAACAAACATTTGCAATAACACCTCCTTGATCATACATTGATTTCACACTTAGTCATTGATTAATATTCCAACAGTGCCACACTCTAGCATATGAAAATAGTTAACAAATCATGCTCAATATCCATTATGGAACTAAACTCATTTTTATCCATATATTATATAAAATACTTTTTCAACAATTGGGTGATACACACACACACTCATGGCTCTATGCTATAATTTGAACAACACTGGGGTACCACTCTCACCCCTTGACCATCATGACACACATTTCCAAAGGATTGCCAAAATGACCAATTTTTATTATTTTTCATAATCCATGCCCACACTGGCCAGCTTTATAATAATTTAGTACTTCACCTTTATTTCAAAACTTGTTATTCCAATATGCAACCAAGAAGGGGGTGAGTTGGTCCAATAAAGAAGTATACTAACTTTTTAAATCTTTTTCAAGTAATAAAAATTGTGACTTATACTTTCTGTTTTGATCAAACAATAATATATGAAACTGAAATCGTAGCCAAGAATTATATCAAAATATATAATAATACTTATTCTAAAATCAATTCCAAAACCCTTCTGTTACACCTAAGTTGTTGCAATACGGCAATAGTTGAGGTTTCCGGGATTGTTTTGATTCTTTGAATTTAGATTGAAGATATATTTTAATAACACAAAAATATAATGAAAGTGCAAGAGAGAGAGAGAGACAATACACACAAGAATTATAGTAGTTCAATAGGGGCGTGTCTCTCCCCTACCTACGTCCACTCTATCACCAACTAGTGATAGTTCCACTATCGTTAGGCTTGTCACAATATGCGACTACCTTAGCGGTTACAGTCTTTTGAGAACCTTCAAGGGTGGTCTCCAACCTTCACAACTAATTTGAGACCTCTAAAACAAGATGGTCTCCAACCTAAACCCTAGGTATAAACCTTGTATCAAAGGGAAAAGCACAAAAGAATAATCTTATAGGAGTAATACAAACCTCCTTTACAAGATAAGATTATTCTTCAAAAGAGAGAGATGAAAATTAAGAACTATTACAAGAGTTCTCTCTCTTAAATAAAAACCAAAACTCTACTGGAAAGCTACTGAAATTTAAGAGCTATGAACTTGTAGAGCTCTGAGAGAATAAGACTTGAGAGATGAAAGTTGAAGGAGAGTTAAAAAATTATCTTCACTTTTCTTGAGTCTTCTTATATAGACTTCACAAGGATATGAATGTTGCAGAGAAGTCTGGACTAGCACAAAACATATCTTCCAGCATACACTTGAAGGCCAACCGTTCATAAAATTAAAATTTGAAACTTGGACTGGAATTCCGGCCAGAACTCCATGCGGAATTCCGCTTGTGACTCTGGTTCCAATTTTGAATTTGACGCTCCCCTTTTTACCAGCCTTTGACATCTGTATAATCTTCCATAATATTATAAGATACGAACAATTGAGATGAATTAGGAGGATTATACAACCATAATGAATAAAAGGGAATATAAGATATAAACTTAAAATGGTAACCCTTTATTCATGCCATATAACTTATACTCTTCAAATCTGATTTTGAATTTAACCAATAAGGATTAGGCACTTAATAAAATCAGGATTCAATTTAATTATATTCTAAATACATTTCTTTATAAGTGTATAATATTTAATTACAAATGTAAATCATTTTAATTTCTTATTAAAGTGTGCTAGAATTATGACAAGTATCCAATACTTAATCATATATAATGTCTAATTAATCCACACAAATATATAATCATTGACAACATTTGAATAAATTATAATTGAATTAATCTTGAGCAAAATTAAAGCAATAAAAACATTTCTAGATTAATTCAAGATATAACATAAATTAATCACAAGATTAATTTTAATATTTAAGCATGGATATCATGAAATGAATTAATCAATTAGATTAATCATGAGCTTAATTATTATAATGAATTATTCATATAGAATAATTGACAATTAAATCATTACAAGAAATGATATTGCTTGAATTATCATTGATAAATTAAATTGTGTGCGTATAAATAAATCAATTGGGTACGACTCACAAGCGACTCAAGCCTAAACTTTCGTGAAGTGCAATGGGTTAAATCAAGGTGCCAAGAAAAATTTTCAACAAGCTAGAAAAAATGACAAAAGATGACACCAACATGTCTAAACAAGGATCACACCATTCTACACATGTAAAAGAGTGAACTCGCAACATCTCAATGTCTATGCAAAGGTAATCCACAATTATTCTACAAATTAACAAAAAATGAGACCAAATGAAAAATAAAAAGAAAGATAGCACGAAGATGCGCCACATCTCCCAACTTAAAATGAGCACGTCCTCGTGCGAGGAGAACTAAAAATAAGAAAGAGAGAGTAGATTACCTCCAGGGTGGAAAGAAGAAAACCACCCACTAACCAATACCTCAAATCGTAGGTGATAATGTCCACTAGGCCAAGCAAGAAAGAAGGAACCCTGCAAGACAACACCAACTACAACTACAAAGCAAATGGTTAGTCCAAAACTTGCTTGCTAATGGTAGCCAAGCGTGCAACATCATTTTTTGTATTTTCAATGATAGTAAAAAAACAAAAGAAATGGAAAAGAAAACTAAAAGAAAATAAAAAGAATAGAATGCCCCAAAGACTAAGTAAGAACCGAGATCATGATCCTCCAAATGTGGTGATAAATTAATATGGCAAAGGGGGCCATATCCCAAAGTAAACAATCGGAATCCCCTCCAAAAATATTGAAGTCGCCCAAGCCAATTGAATAGATACTTTGAGTATACCAGGGCTTGAAGGCACTTCGAAAACATATGACCACCCATCCTACCACCACGATCAAAGACAATTCTCAGCCTTGACTAATAGGATAGAACATGAAACATGACTCACAAGGAGTCGGTCAACACCAAGAAAATCAAATTTTTCTAAGATAGGCATCAATGGTGGTGGTAGGGGTACACAAGAAAGTATGGACACATCAACAACCGGCAATACAAGCTTTTCCCCAACGATGTCCTCCCCAAGAGTCGGCATAAAAATAGGTGCAATAAGGGCACGCTCAAAGGACTCTTGAGGGATACATGGCAAAGTAGACTCAGTGGGCAAAGTAGTGATAACATCAACAATTTCCACACTCCTATGGTCTACCTCAATTTTCTCATCACTCGTATCATCATCTAAGTTCACAACATTCTCATTTGGTAGAGTGAAAGGAGTGGCGTTCAAATTGGGGAGTATCCCCATTGAGGCATGGGCCATAAGAATGGAAGGAGCCACCACATCAAAGCAAGGAGCCTCAAAGGGTAAAGTGCAATCCAGATTCCCATCCTCCACATGGTTATAAGATTGAGCATTGGGAGAATCTTTCCATTCGGGGAGTGTCCCCATCTCTTGTGGAGGTATGGTCATGGTTAACTCAGAGACTTGTTGTGTTAAGTCGCTCATTTGTTGTGCCATCTGTTCCAACTATTCTTGTTGATATGCCATTTGTGCAAATATCTCATCCCTTTTTGAAATTTGTTCTTGGAATGTCTTAGTGGGCTCCGGGTAGTAGCAATGTTGTGGAACCATGACATCGGGATAAGCATATGGAGATGGTTCTTAATAATGCTCACATTCCCCATAAAAGTTAGAGTGGGGTTGCCACTCATGATAAAAAGGTTCTGGGAATGGAGGATGTGCCTCCCAAACTTGACGATCCATGGCTTCCCAAGGGCAAGAGTAATTGGACATAGGATAATCACCGGAAGCCATGGGTAGTCAATGCAATTTTTTTCTTTGGTTTTTATTTTTTTTGTATTTTTATAAAATGGAATGAAAAGAAAGAAAAGATAGTTGGCAAAAGAAAAACTCAAAACTTAGCAAAAAATAGACTCAAACTACAACTCCCCAGCAACGACGCCATTTTGCTAGCGCGATTCCCGCGTCGTTAGTTAAACGGGAATCGGTGAACTAGACAAAAGATAATTTGTAAAACATGAAAATACTACTCTAGCTAGTAGAGTGGCAAGATCGAGGTCAAACCACAGAGAGTTGATGGAGTCTAGTAAATTCGCAAAGAGATGAGATTTGGTTTTGCCGGGTTTTAGCGGAAGGATGTAACCCTTGAATTGATTTTTGGTTTGAAGATTTAAGAAAACTACAACGGTATGAAACTAACTTAACTAAGAGGAATGGCTACGGGGATTCCTAACACCCGACCTAGGATAGACTTGACTTTACAATGGTCAAGAGATAATACGGGAGCAAGGAGTAGGTTCTCGTAGTCACAATGTCGAACATCAAGGGTGACATAGCTAAGGGCATAGAGTGTGCCAAGGTGTTGGCCACACTCCATCGAGTAGGTTAACAACCCCCGATAAAGACCTAAATTAGAGAACATGATCTCCAAACTCCAATACAACCTCAAGACACAAAACAATTCTAAAGTTGGATGAGTTCTAGGGGAAATTGTTCATTGGGGCATTTCATCGAGCACCTAGTGGGACATCGCATCAAGCATTGCATGGGTTACACACACTCAAGATGATAACACTACTAAATAAAGACCTACGATATGAACTCAATACAACCAAAACCCTTCACAATCAAGTGTAGTAAGGGAAGCAAATCTAAGCTAGAACGAAGAGTGCTAGTCATTCCATAGCCATACCGCGGAGGCTAGCCCTCCATTGTACTACTTACAACCATAGAAATCAAAAGAAAGCAAGTGAAACATTACATGGAGAATGAAGTATAAAATTTACTAAACATAAAGGCTAAAACAAAGTATATCACTAGAGAGAGGAGAATGAGAACAACAACATTAATAAAGATAAAACTTACATAAGAGTAATGGAAGCTTGAGAATTTGTAGAGAGAAGATGGAGGAGGTAGAGAGAGAGGCTCCCTCCTCCTCAAACCCTAAGAGAAACATGTAATACAATAAAAAACGTCCTTATGTAACGACTCGAATTTCTAAATTCATTTTTAATTCAATATATCGATATTTTTGTCGTCAATTTCTTGAAATGCTTTGAAACATCTATAATCATCGTATGTCGCTCGGAGTAAGCCCGGGTGAGTTGAAAATCCCCGGCATGACGTTTGTTGTTGGTTGACCGTTCGGATAATTCCTTAATCGCCTCAAATTATTGACGACCTAATCCGTCTACCAAATCAGAAATTGTTATTCATGAAAGTCGTAGAGAATTCAATTACAAATCCAACGCAACTTGAATCGTCTCAATCGGAGTTCGAACGAAGAAGTTAAGCCCAAAACTCTTCAACAGCTGTTTTGGTAAAACTGCTGTGCATAGCGTAACCGGTTAGGGTTTTGGAGCGTAACCGGTTAGGGATCTCTCTCTGTGAGTTGGAGGAAACAACCGCGCATAGCGTAACCGGTTAGGGTTTGGAGCGTAACCGGTTACGGTTACGCGGAAGGCAAATCTTTGGAATGTTAATGAGGGGCACTTTGGTCATTCCTACTCATCTTTATACACGATTTTTGCCCCTTCCCGTTCATTTTGTAAACCATACTTCTATCTCTACTCTCTCTACCTCCCTAAATATCTCCTCTCCCTTCTCTCCTCAAATCGAAGGCCCTCCGGGCTTCGAATCGAGTTTTGCGGAGAAGAAATGTTGTTCTACGCGCCGAGGGCTTTCCGGCAACCCAACTTTCATCACCATCCGTCAAGATTTTGGGTAAGCCTATTTTCTTAAGTGGGTTTCTTGCATCGTACGTTTAGGATTTGTCGATGTACTCATTGTTGCCGTCATTTTGATGTGCATAGGTCCGTTGGTGCTATGGGGACTTTTCCAGCGAACTTTCCGGCGACTTTTCCGGCGGCGGCTCCAGCGACGCTTCCGGTGGGTAACTTCTAAATCCTACTCGATATGCATAAGTCGTGCTTATTCCGTTTCATTCATCCGTCAAATTGTGGTTTGTCGATTGATTATGCCTAGTAGGGTTGATTTCACATTGAGTTCAAATTCGATGAGTTTAAGTCAAGTAATGAGTGTTCCTGTTATCTTCGGTTGGTGTCGTAGCGATCTTGATTGGATGAGTGGGTTAATTCGAATTGTTGGAT
Source organism: Monotropa hypopitys (assembly GCA_002855965.1). Lineage (NCBI taxonomy): Eukaryota > Viridiplantae > Streptophyta > Magnoliopsida > Ericales > Ericaceae > Monotropa > Monotropa hypopitys. The sequence continues at coordinate 7,420 of NMUG010003185.1, forward strand.
TAAGTCTAGGCACCTTGAAACCTTGTGCGCGTCAAGTGTTTGATGGAATGTCTATGTGACTTTGGGGTGAGTACTTGAGTGTAATTCCTTGTCAAATTGTGATGTTTGAGGTAAATGGACTTGGGAGACTTGTTTGTGACACCTTGGGTGAGTGTATGATGAATCAGCATCCTTAAGAGTGTTTCAGAAGTTTGTGGTCAAATGTACTTAGATAATGAGAAGAGTGCACCGTGATGAATCGATGGGGGAACTTGTGGTTTGTGTTACGACTTGGGTTATCGAGTGGGTAGTCTTGTGAAGCGTAGTTTTGGGACATGTTGTTGGGAATACACTATTAGTCGGACTTGAATGATTTCTCTGTGGGAAGTGAATGTGGAAAGTTGGGAAGAACGAGTGGTGTGTGCCTAGGATTGAACATGGTGTCATTGCTTGGGTGGACGGGTTGGGTGATCTCCAGTGGATTGTAATGTGTGGAACGATTCGGAAATTTGGGTAACCCATTGTTGATGGTGACATTCGGTGTCATGTGAGGAATGGTTCTAGCTTCGGGCTAATCCATGTGAAATGAACTTGAAAGTTGAAGGATGACATCACCCAAAATGAAACAAATACGATGAATGCAATGCACAACCAATACGGGAATGGATCCCACGAGGACCACCCTTGGACAATCCGAAATCCTACAAGTGAACATAATCAAATGGAACATGAACATATGATGTTTGTTGGCATACGAGGATCCATCTCGGGCATGGGAGGTTTTTGTCCCAACCCTTATACTTTTTGACATGCCTTCGGGCAACTCACTGGACTGGGAGGTTACATGCCCCAGGGTGATGGTTTGAGATGGTGTCCATCCGGGTTAGGAGGATTTGCCCTATCCCGCGGTATTGCCCATTGAATTACATTGACGCTACCTACGATGCGACTTGCGACTTGCTAGACTACTCCTACCCTATCGAATATTATATGACACATTGGACTGGGATAGCCCGGAGTGGACTTCTGATGGGACTCTGTGACGTATCCATTATTACGAAACACAACGGTTAAACGATTTGAATAATACTTGGAATGGACTTCTGATGGGGTTCCAAGGGACACTTACGATGTGATTGAATAACGTTTGGAACGGACTTCTGACGGGGTTCCAATGGACGCTTGTAATGCGAATGAATGACACTTGGAATGGACTTAAGACGGGATTTCACGGAAGTTAACCTTTATGATTCAAGAAGCAATACCTTGCAATTCCAATATCTTTCAAAGATAAATCAACACCAAATCTACAATATTTACACTTATCAAGGGAAAGGCATGGGGCAAGGTATTGGGGGTTTCACAATGTTCTTTGGTTTGTGTGTGGTGGTGGTTTCGGGTGTTGGTTGTGGTAGTCTTGGGTTACGTAACGATGTTTGTCTGCCGATGAGGTTTTCTGTCACTCCTGTAGTGCGTGCGTGTGTTCACTTCACTGTTGGCTTTACTGTTACTTGGGTTTACACTTAGGGTTGCACGATCTCGTGCATGCCTTGTAGTCCTTAGTTGTTACCGTCGTTGGGCCGTGGTATGCTCAGACCCTGTTTCTTTTCCTTTTTCTAGTCTGTGTTGCAGGACTAGCCAGTCTTGGAGTGTAGTCAGCTGCTGGGTTTTCTTGAGCGAGGCAGGGCAGTTCCAGCTGTGGCTTGCTCTCTTCTTCTCAGCTCCATCAGGGCTTTGTTCAGTACTTGTTGTTGGTAGCACTTTTTCTCTTGTACTGTAGATTCAGTTTCTGTTCAGTTGTAGCCGTTTGACATTGTTTTACCTTCCGCTTGTGTTTCATATCTTGTACAATGTAATGACAAATGGACAGAATGTATTGATACAACAAGTAGTGATCTCCCCTGCACTTATTTAAGTTGTTTTCAAAAAAAAATTGGTTTGAAAATCCGGGGCGTGACACCTTAGGTTCAATTATACAATCCTATAAATACCCCCATATGTTCTGGACCAAATTTCTCTTAAAAAAACAAAAATTTCGGGTTTTCTTCAGGAGAGACCAGTCTCCCAAAATTCGAGAGACCGGTACCTTCATCCAGCAAAGCTCTCTGATCATGGAGAGACCGGTCTCTCGATATTCAAGAGACCGATCTCTTTGCAATTTTCACCAAAATGTGCATCTTCTCGATAGATTTCCAACGCCATATTACAATTAGAAATCGGAGCTACGCATCAAAAGTTATGTATGTTTTGGTGCCATTGGTGCCTCATTTGATGCTCAAGCTTCACCTCATAGCTCGGGATGGTCTCGGGGCTTCCGGACTCGTCCGGGAATCGCTAAATATCCTGAAAACATAGAAGAACTACAAAACAAAGGAAAACATAAATATGAACGAATTATAAATAAATAAACAACGAAATAAAATGAAAAGAGAGTAAAATAGACACACAAAACTACCAAATAGTGTGTCTATCACATCCCCCAACTTGAAGTTTGCTAGTCCTGAGCAAACAAGAACTAGGACTAGGTCAAAAAACTAAGAAAGGATAGTGATGGGATAGTTCCTTTAAACCCCCGGGTGGCCCCGGTAGGACGAGTAAGGTCTCGTAAGGATTTTCAGCAACGCTAACCCACAAAACGTGGTGAACTACTTCTACATAGAAATCGAGAGACGCAAGTCCAACTCCAAACAAATAATAGGAAAGTGGATCCTCGAAAACACATGTAGACAACCAATGGTTCACAATGCTAGCAATAGAAAATAAATCATGGCAACCCAAACTTGGCGTGTGTGTAAGCAAGACCATTCGTCGCAAGTAAGTCGCAACTCGAAAGTCAATCCGGACCGAATCTCGACTTCAAATACTCACCGTGTCATGCACTCAAAGATAAAAATTGAAACATAGGTGCATATAGTACTCATATATGTGCGGGCAGAAGATATATATCAAAAAGTCAAAGTATCCCGCACAAATTGACACACAAAGAACGGGAAATATGGTGGATAAAATCTCATGACCGGAAATTTTCTAAACAAAGGGAATGATGTTTGCAATCCACATGCACACGCAATTGTTGTTCCAAGGATCAAATAGGACTTCATCGGTGATAACGTTAGGGTATGGGAAGTGTATCGGGCAAAGGGTAAAACAAGATATGCTTGAGAATAGGCGAAGTGTAAATGTAGAGGGCAAATCAAACATGTGGCCCTCGTCGACTAAGATGCAACTCCAATTTTAAATTCTTTTCAACTCCTCCATAAACATGAATTTTTCTCAACCACCGATACATTCCACCTAAAAAATGTAAAGACAACATGTCTTATAAAGCAAAAGAGTAGGTGATCCCCCAACCTGATTGCTTCCCCAATTTTTTTTCTTGTTTTCTCTTTTTGTTTTATGATTTTTTCTAGGGGAAGAGGGATACACCACAATGAATACAAAGTACAAACAATCCTCCTTATCACTCCAAATACATCAAAAGAACAATACACTCCTTATCTCTCTACATATGACAAAATAATACAACTCCTCCTTATCTCTCCAAATATCATTGTAAACATCACAAAGGTCAACCTAATTCTCAAAGCATAAATATGGAAGTGGAAGCTCATTCAAGAAAAATGTTTGGATGACGGATCAAGTGGACAAACAAAGGACAATGTAACAAGGAACGAACCAGCCCAAAATATCAACAATATTGCCTAAAATCCTCTCCAAGGTCCAACAACAACCGTGTATGCAAATCAATGTGATGAATCGATAAAAGCGAATTCCCAATGCAAAGCGACAAAGATAATGAGATCAATCAACAAGTAAGATCATGTTCCATGACAACAAAGAGTTTAAGTGATACCACTCCAAAGAAACGTAAGGCACTAAGCTCACTCGGGCATAAGTCTCCACTAAACAAGCCGTCAAGACAAATGAGGTACGACTCACAAACGACTCAAGCCTAAAATTTCGTGAAGTGCAATGGGTTAAATCAAGGTGCCAAGAATTTTTTTTAAGAAGCTAGAAAAAATGACCAAAGATGACACCAACATGTCTAAACAAGGATCACACCATTCTACACATGTAAAAGAGTGAACTCGCAACATCTCAATGTCTATGCAAAGGTAATCCACAATTATTCTACAAATTAAAAAAATGAGACCAAATGAAAAATAAAAAGAAAGATAGCACGAAGATGCACATCCCCCAACTTAAAATGAGCACGTCCTCGTGCGAGGAGAACTAAAAATAATAAAGAGAGAGTAGATTACCTCCAGGGTGGAAAGAAGAAAACCACCCACTAACCAATACCTCAAATCGTACGTGATAATGTCCACTAGGCCAAGCAAGAAACAAGGAACCCTGCAAGACAACACCAACTACAACTACAAAGCAAATGGTTAGTCCAAAACTTGCCTGCTAATGGTAGACAAGCATGCAACATCATTTTTTTTGTATTTTCAATGATAGTAAAAAAACAAAAGAAATGAAAAAAAAAACTAAAAGAAAATAAAAAGAATAGAATGCCCCAAAGACTAGTTAAGAACCGAGATAATGATCCTCCAAATGTGGTGATAAATTAATATGGAAAAGAGGGCCATATCCCAAAGTAAACAATCGGAATCCCCTCCAAAAATATTGAAGTCGCCCAAGCCAAATGAATAGATACTTTGAGTATACCGGGGCTTGAAGGCACTTCGAAAATACATGACCACCCATCCTACCACCACAATCAAAGACAATTTTTAAAGCCTTGAACAATAGGATAGAACATGAAACATGACTCACAAGGAGTCGGTCAACACCAAGAAAATCAAAATTTTCTAAGATAGGCATCAATGGTGGTGGTAGGGGTACACAAGAAAGTATGGACACATCAACAACCGGCAATACAAGCTTTTCCCCAACGATATCCTCCCCAAGAGTCGGCATGAAAATAGGTGCAATAAGGGCACGCTCAAAGGACTCTTGAGGGATACATGGCAAAGTAGGCTCAGTGGGCAAAGTAGTGATAACATCAACAATTTCCACACTCCTATGGTCCACCTCAATTTCCTCATCACACGTATCATCATCTAAGTTCACAACATTCTCATTTGGTAGAGTGAAAGGAGTGGAGTTCAAATTGGGGAGTATCCCCATTGAGGCATGGGCCATAAGAACGGAAGGAGCCACCACATCAAAGCAAGGAGCCTCAAAGGGTAAAGTGCAATCCAGATTCCCATCCTCCACATGGTTATAAGATTGAGCATTGGGAGAATCTTCCCATTCGGGGAGTGTCCCCATCTCTTGTAGAGGTATGGTCATGGTTAACTCAGAGACTTGTTGTGTTAAGTCGCTCATTTGCTGTGCCATCTATTCCAACTGTTCTTCTTGATATGCCATTTGTGCAAATATCTCATCCCTTTTTGAAATTTGTTTTTGGAATGTCTTAGTGGGCTCCGGGTAGTAGCAATGTTGTGGAACCATGACATCGGGATAAGCATATGGAGATGGTTCTTGATAATGCTCATATTCCCCATAAAAGTTAGAGTGGGGTTGCCACTCATGATAAAAAGGTTCTGGGAATGGAGGATGTGCCTCCCAAACTTGACGATCCATGGCTTCCCAAGGGCAAGAGTAATTGGACATAGGATAATCATCGGAAGCCATGGGTAGTCAATGCAATTTTTTTTCTTTGGTTTTTAATTTTTTTTTGTATTTTTATAAAATGGAATGAAAAGAAAGAAAAGATAGTTGGCAAAAGAAAAACTCAAAACTTAGAAAAAACTAGACTCAAACTACAACTCCCCGACAACGGCGCCATTTTGCTAGTGCGATTCCCGCGTCGTTAGTTAAACAGGAATCGGTGAACTAGACAAAAGATAATTTGTAAAACACGAAAATACTACTCTAGCTAGTAGAGTGGTAAGATCGAGGTCAAACCACAGAGAGTTGATGGAGTCTAGGAAATTCGCAAAGAGATGAAATTTGGTTTTGCCGGGTTTTAGCAGAAGGACGCAACCCTTGAATTGATTTTTGGTTTGAAGATTTAAGAAAACTACAACGGTATGAAACTAACTTGACTAAGAGGAATGACTATGGGGATTCCTAACACCCGACCTAGGATAGACTTGACTTCATAATGGTCAAGAGATAATACGGGAGCAAGGAGTAGGTTCTCATAGTTACAATGTCGAACATCAAGGGTGACATAGCTAAGGGCATAGAGTGTGCCAAGGTGTTGGCCACACTCCATCGAGTAGGTTAACAACCTCCGATAAAGACCAAATTAGAGAACATGATCTCCAAACTCCAATACAACCTCAAGACACAAAACAATTCTAAAGTTGGATGAGTTCTAGGGGAAATTGTTCATTGGGGCATTTCATCGAGCACCTAGTGGGACATCACATCAAGCATTGCATGGGTTACACACAATCAAGATGATAACACTACTAAATCAAGACCTACGATATGAACTCAATACACCCAAAATCCTTCACAATCAAGTGTAGTAAGGGAAGTAAAACCTAAGCTAGAACGAAGGGTGCTAGTCACTCCATAGCCATACCGCGGAGGCTAGCCCTCCATTGTACTACTTACAACCATAGAAATCAAAAGAAAGCAAGTGAAACATTACATGGAGAATGAAGTATGAAATTTACTAAACATAAAGGCTTAAACAAAGTACATCACTAGAGAGAGGAGAATGAGAAAACCAACATTAATAAAGATAAAACTTACATAAGAGTAATGGAAGCTTGAGAATTTGTAGAGAGAAGATGGAGGAGGTAGAGAGAGAGGCTCCCTCCTCCTCAAACCCTAGGAGAAACATGTAATACAATAAAAAACGTCCTTAGGTTCAATTATACAATCCTATAAATACCCCCATATGTTTTGGACCAAATTACCCTTAAAAACAAAAATTTTTGGTTTTCTTCAGGAGAGACCGGTCTCCCAAAATTCGAGAGACCGGTACCTTCATCCAGCAAAGCTCTCTGATCATGGAGAGACCGGTCTCTCGATATTCAAGCGACCGGTCCCTTTGAAGTTTTCACCAAAATGTGCATCTTCTCGATAGTTTTCCAATGCCATATTACAATTGGAAATCGGAGTTACGCATGAAAAGTTATGCATGTTTTGGTGCCATTGGTGCCTCATTTGATGCTCAAGCTTCACCTTATAGCTCGGTGTTGTCCCTAGATTTTGATGATGTATTTAATATGAATTAATAATCAATTAAATATCACAAATTAAGGTTTATATTTAAGTGATGATTTTAATTGTTAATTATTCTAATTGAATAATTCATCTCACTAATTATTTCAAGGATAAATCAAATTGATTAATTAAATTCATGATACTTATGCTCAATTGTTACAATTAATCTTATGATTAATTTTTGTAACGACTCGAATTTCTGATTTCCTTTTTATTTAATATATCAAATGATGATGTCATCACTATTGTGAAATACTTTTAAAACATCTACACTCGTCGTAGATTGGCTAGAGTAAGCCCGGATGAGAAGAAAGTTCCCGACACGTCACCCGTTGACAGTTGAGCATTCGATTAAGTCCTTAATGGCTTCCAAATTATGGACGACCTGATCCTTTTGTCAAATCTGAAATCCTTCTTCATGAATGTCGTAGAGAATTCAATTCCGAATCCAATGCAACTTGAATCGTCTCAATCGGAGTTCGAA
>NMUG010003186.1:0-15075 GCA_002855965.1 Monotropa hypopitys
TTCTGAAAAAAAGAATCGAAATGTTATTTTTAAGATGAAAAAATGAAAGAATGGTTTAAATAAAATGAGTTTATGAATTTTGAAAAGAATTTTGGAAATTTCTAAAAGGATTGGAAAATAATATGATTATTATAAAAGAAATTGGCAAAAGAAGTATTTTGGAAAGAGGAATAGAAAATGAATTTGAAAATAGAATGTTTTATAATAAAAGAACAGTTTTTAAAATAATAGTGATCCCCATAGCTATTTTTAGCTCATTTACTTTATGTTTTTATTATAAGTATTCATCAGCTTTTTCCAAAGTTGACCATCCATTTTCCCCATCCAGGTGTTGCTAAGCTGAGATCAGTTTAGAGTCCAACAGTCCAGTAGTTGAGCAGGAGTTTTTCAGTAGTCATGTTTTAGGTACTAGTTATATTTAAAGAGATTTCTTTCAGTTGATTTTATATCCTATTTCAATAGTGAGGAGTTTGAGCCAATGTTTGTAGCCCATCTGATTTGGTTGAGATTTTTGTTTATTAGAGTTTGGTTTTATTCGTCAGATTTTTATTTTAGTTCAGTAGTTTTGTTAGCTGTTTAGCTAGTTGTTTTCAGTTTAGTGAGTTTAGTTGTTTGCTGTTTGCCATGTGTCATTTTATGATATCTAGTTTACAGTTATCTGGGATGAGGCGTGACATTTCCTACATTCACCATTTATACTCAATCTTCTCCAACTTAAACTCTCACGCATACACGTGCATGAATTCGACTTAGGACTCATACCGTCATTTGCATGTTAAATGATCAATACAAGTGTTATTTGTCATATAACTCCAAATCTCACAACATATGTACACCTAGCCATACTGTGATCTAGAATCTATATATACACATATATGAAACCCACGAAAAGCTTGAACCCAACCACCGATCTAACACATAACTCCATGAATACACGCAAAGAAACACCCAACAACTACATATGCGATCCAAATATGTATTTTCCCAAAATCTTTTCAAAACATGTAATTATTTTTATAAAAATTTAGAGATCCCTCAATTAGGTACAACATACATACACCCATGGATCTATACACGACTTTTCCAATAAAAACTATGAATCAAGAGGGAGAAGTTTGAGAAGAATATGAGATTATCACAACTTACCAAGTGCTTGGACTAGTGTAGCAAGGCTCCTTCTCCAAATCTTTAAAATCCCTTTCAATCTAAAGAACTTTCCTCACCAATTGCTCACCTCTCTCTAACTTCCTAGACTTTCTCTATTTATGCTTTGAGTGATACAATGGAGGCAAAATAGTGATTATACAACCCTAATATGATCTAGGGTGTTAATAAACCGATTAGGGAGTAAAATACCCAAAATACCCCTTCTAAAAAATTATTTGACACAGCTCATCCGAACGAGTCCCTCTCTTGTCCGGACCACCAACCTCGTCCGGACCAACCTTCTGAAATGTCCCAACAGACCCCTCTAGTCACCCTGTCCGGATGACCATCACTCCTGGTCCGAACTGTTAAAGTATCTTATTGTTCTTATCATTCTTTCGGTAAAACATTCTTGGTTTTTCGGTAATTTAGATACTCTAGTCAGTCTGTTCAATATCTTGGTCTTGTATTCCCGAAAAAACACTCTTGGTTTTCCAATAATTCAATTCTCCTAATTACTCTTTCCAATATCTTAGTCTTGTATTCCCGGTATAACTCTTCTGGTCTCCCGGTAATTCAGATCTTTGGTTATCTATTATTCTTGTTTATATTTCCTTTTCTGGTAAATCACATCTATTCTTCTGGTATTTCCTCTTTATGTTTTAGTCAGTTTGGCTTTTCATTTATGTTATTCCGGTATAGTATTGTTGATCTTCCAGAAATACACATTGTCTTTATTGTTTTATTTGTGTATTTCCGATAAAGCATATATTGGCTTTTCGAAAATTTTTATAATTCTTTTCTGTTGCCTATATATATAGGCCTAAGTCTATAATTATTGTTCAATGAAAAATCTTCTGATCAATAATCAAAATATTGTTTTTCTTTCATTTTCTTTCATGATATCAGAGCGTATCCAGACTAATAGTCTTGCTCAAGATCTTGGATCAAGAATCAAGAACTCAAGAAGATAACAAATACATCAATGGCATCTGACTTTCTTCCCCAAATCTCTGATTTTTCTTATATCAAACTTCCAGAGTTTCATCACCATCAAACTCGATTCTACCAATTATTTTGCTTGGAAGACTCAAGATGAAGCAACTCTATTCGCTAACTCATTATATGCACTGATCAATGAGTCATGTAATATTCATGTTGCAGAGATTGAAGATATTTTAGGGAATAAAATTCTTAATCCCGTTTATCAAAAGTGGGAGATAGTAGATAAGATGTTACTTTGTTGTCTAATTGCAACTCTTTCTACATCTATTCTTCCCAATATCAGTGGATGCCACCATGTTCTTGAATTCTGGCACAAACTTAAAGAGAAATTCAACTCTCTGTCGAGAACACATATCATGGACCTAAATAGAAAGTTGTACTCAATCAAGAAATCTATAGGTATGGAAGATTATCTTGAAAAAGTTAAGGGGTTATTACAAAAACTAGAAGCTTTTGGTTCTCACATCGAATAAGAGGATGTTACCTTTCATGTTCTTAATGGTCTTTCTGAAGAGAATTTTCGTACTTTTAAACAAGCTATTAGAACAAGAAGTGAGGAAAAATCCTCGACCTTCAATGCTTTATGCTCTTTGTTAATGGCTGAAGAAATATGTCAAGAAACCACTGAAACTCACACATTACTTTTGTCTCAATCCATCTCTAGCCATCAGAACAATCATGATGTTAATAAGAACTCTGTAGTATCTCATCAACCTTCTATGAAACCTGAATACCAAACTTCTCAAGTCTTGATATAACCATATCAAGATAGACCTAATACATCTTACAATAGTTATAATAACCATGGGGGAAACATAAGGTATAAGGGAAACAACTCCATAGGTAATTCTAGAAATTCCAATCCTTGCCAAATCTGTGGAAAAACCAGTTATCTTGTAGATAAATGATGGTTCATACAAGATCTCAATTATAGACCTCCATCTCAGAATTTCAACAGTACAAATAATTCTAGTTCTTTCAGACCTCAAACATTTATGATCAATATTGATGGATCTTTTATGATTCCTCAACATCACATGAATACAACAAACCAGAATGGATGGATTAACTCAACCTCCTATCATCCAAACTCACCCTGTTATTCATCTAATCATTCTTCTCAATGTTAAGGTAATACAAATGTTAATGCTGCCATGAATATTCAAAGTTCACCCTAGAATCCTGACTCAGGAGCTACTGTGTAACACCGTGAAATTTTAGTAATTATTATAATTTAAATAATCAAGTTTATGGTTAATAAAAATTATTAAGGATTTAAAAATAATCAGATTAAGTCTAAAATTTTTTAGTAAGAATAATTATTTAAATAAAAAATTCCGGTGAAGTTTAGAAATTTTCGGAATCCAGAAAGGAATATTAGAAATGAACGGGACAATAAAAGAATTACCATTCGTTATAATATTAAATGAAATTCGACTTAGGAAATACAATAGTTACGACGTACCTTTTCATACCAAGATGTAATTCAAAATCTTATTCAATATATATTATAATTTTAGTATTATCCTAAACTAAATATATAATGTAATTAAAATCAAAGTAAAAAAAAATGGGGAAAAAGAGTTCTTGGCACAGGAGAAGTATGGGGAGAGAGGAAGAGAGAAGAAAGGGTAAAATCCAAGGCCGAAATCCGATGCCCCAATGCATGAATCGAACATCTCACTAGGGTAAGAATTCTAACACGATCATATTGATATATAAATCGAATACCAAAACGAAGAAATCATTCTTGAATCAGAAATTTTAGGATTTTAAGAATTTTCCAAATCGAATGATTTTAGGACATTTTAATGAAATTCAATGTATAGATTTATCAAATTCGTGTTTTGGAGGTCATTACGACCTTAGGAAAGCTTGAAAATTTAAATTTAAGGACCGGATTCAAGAATCCCGAACCCGGGAAAATCGAACAGACGAGCTATTCTTCGAAGATTTTCCAGTGGGTACCGGTCCCCCGACCCTACAGGGACCAGTGCCTTATTAACAGTAGGGTGTAGGTACCCAACGAGTACCGGTCCCCCATACCTACGGGGACCGTTCCCTCTTGAACATAGGGTTTTCTGCCCAGGCGGGTACCGATCTCCCTAACATATGGGGACCGATCCCTCTTTGTTATTTTTGAAAAAATTTAGGTTAATCCCAAAAATAATATTCTGACCCTTCCGGGTATGTTAAGACAATGTAATAGACTTAAATAAGTATGAATCCAAGATTTCAATGATTTAGAAATTATTATTTATTAACTTTTAGAAAGTAATTATTGAAATTGCGATGCAACGCTAGGCCAATACCTAGAGGGGAGTGAATAGGTTGGCCAATAAGAATTTCTATGAATTCTCTCTAAATATGTTTGCAAATTTATTAACTTGATTACGTGAGAATAATTATGAAATGGCACAACTTATTTAAATGATTGTTTTATAAGTGCAAGTGGAAGCAAGTAAGAAGAAAACAAAACAATCACAGGTGCAAGTGTGAGAGAAAGGGAAAGAGAGTCAATCAATGGCACAACAACAGATATATAGTGGAAAAATACATAGGCATCAATCGATCCCTATGCAGAAAAACCATTACCCTAGTCTACGGTTTCACTAGAAATAGCAAAGGTTTAGGATACAAGAGTTACCGAACTTATCCACTAAGCCCACCTAGCTCCTATCCAAAGCTCTCTGAGCCCCTTCTACTATCCTCCAGCTATTCCACAGTATCCATTTGAATCCTGACTCTCGATCGGCTCCGAAGTGCTTCGGCCAATGTAGACAAGGCAAGACAAAACCAAACACGTGTGTGCTAGAATGAACAAACGATAGGAATTGCAAAAGTATTACTAGACACAAGGTCTAGAGGAGTAACTAACAATGGAGTTCAAACAAGCACTATGATGAGTGCCAAACTTCAATGCACAATGAATGGACGATTCAAGGCAATTAAGCTCAAGAAACAATTTCCTAAGGGAATGTTCAAAAAGAATCACCACAAGAAGTATGTTGCAATTAAGGTAAGTATACCCAAGGAGAACGTATTCTCCAAGGCTTCCAATACAACTACAATCTCAATAGATGGAAAACTAGGGTAAGCAATTATGCTAAGTGTAAGGCCCGAAAGGAAGACGGCATGCTAACTGACCAAGTCAGCCTTCCGTCGGCCCAATTCCATTGCGGATGGGCCACCACCAGCAAGAGCTCGGGGATCAGGTCGGCGGTTGAGTTCCACGATGCTCCCATTGGCCCAAGATCCTGGGGCTTCGGCAATGCTTTGAAAATAGCAATCTTTTGGTCTGACACGCGTGATCCTCGTCTACAGTAGAATCCTCATCGAGGACAGTGTCCCGGGATCCCCGCACATGAAATCGGTGCACACAGGCCGACAGAACAGCTTTCTCTTAACCTGAGGCAGTCAGGCGACTGGGATGTCTGCCACGCGCCTGCAAATCCGGTCAGACGCTCTGCACAAGGCAGCCTGGTCCGACAGCATGCGCACCGGAGTGCATAGTCGCCATGCGCCAATGCACTATAAATTCAAGTCATGGGACAGGAGAGAGGTACACAATTTTTACTACCCCGAAGCTCTGTCCATTTCACTTTCTGTCTCTAAGATCATTGCCTAACTTTGTCATCGGAGGATTCACCGGCGATACCGGCCGGTAGCCTAATGTTTTCTCTTTGTGCAGCTAGGTTGGAAGCTCATCGCGTTGGTCCGACGGTCATACCCAAAGGGCAAAGGAAGACAAACCCATCACTTCAATTGGCGATTCTACTGGAGAGTTTCTTCAGCCTCTTTTATATTCATCCATCCATCTTGTCCGGACAATGACTTCCAAGGTAATCAGTACCCCCAAGGCCAAATGCATCGACGACCGACGTATAGAGAACAGGGGCAAGAACATTCCTGAAGGAGGTAGCGTTTCTAAATGTACTCATCTTGAGGATCTCAGCTATCACACATCATCTTGACCCAGCCCTCCAGTCAAGCTAACCACAAAGAAGTTCATCAGGAAGCTCCAGGTGGACCTAGAGAAGAGAGATGATCAAATCGATTCCCTTCGGTTGGAATTGGTCCACCTAAGGGAGGCTGCCAAACATAGGGCCGTCCCAGAGGTCAGCACCTCTAGCCCGAAGAACCAGAGCTACCGAACTCCCTCTCCCAAGAGAAGCAGGTTCTCCAACGAAAAGACATCAGTGCATGAATGCCTCGGCGTTAGGGACTAGGTGTCTTCTGGTCGGAAAGGTGGAAACAGGGGCCTTAGATGCTGCCCGACGCCTAACCGACGAAGAATCTATCCTCTTGTGGAGAGTCGGTAGAGGTCAATCCATGACAGATTGGGACCGAACCTAGTGGTCCCACCCAGAAGATTGCCGCCGAGGGAGTACCGACGATATGACCATCATGGCAGCCATCATGATGATCGACTCTCCCGCTTGGAGCAAGAAGTGACGCAACGGTTACGTCGACAGGAGGATGACCGACATGAAAGATTGGTGTGCTCACCATTCACTCCTGATATTGAGGCAGCAAGGCCCCCTGTCGGCTTCTCAGCCCCCAAGTTCAATAAATATGACCCAAAAACCGACTCCTACACTCATCATGTCCACTTCCGACAGATGATGTCTCTCTACTCCAACGATGATACATTAATGTGCAAAATGTTCCCCTCTAGCCTTGGAGATGTTGGTCTTCTTTGGTTCGACTGACTGCCGAAGGGATCCATTGCCTCCTGGAGGGATCTTTCTTCAGTGTTCTTAGCTCACTTCGTTACCAGCTCGAAGCCGAAGAAAGAGGTGGATTCCCTGCTCGGCCTCAGACGAGCAAGGTCTGAATTCCTGCATCAATATGCAGCCCGGTATTGGGATCTCTACAATGAAATTAAAGATTGTGATCAAAAGATTGTCGTCACTTCCTTCAAGCTCGGACTGGATCACACGAGTCGAGAATTTGAGGACCTCATGCTATTCCCTTATGCCACCATGAATGAGCTCATGGCCAGGATTGAGTTGCACTCCAAGTTGGAGGAGGCAAAAGAAGAAAGGATCAAATCAGAAGCTCGCTCCGGAAACTAGAACAACGGCACTCTGGCCAGGCGAATAGAAACAAATACTGTGCAGACTGGAGATCGACGAGCTCCCAAGCCTTATGAATTTATCGCTCACACAACGGTATTCAAGGAGCCACTCTATATCTTAATCCGAAAGATTGATAAGGAGCCCTGGTTCTGATGGCCAGAGCATAGGATGTGAGTCCCTAGGAAGCACAACGAACGATTCAGATGCTCCTACCACAGAGAGAAGGGACATCTGACAGCCAACTGTCGAGCGTTCAAGGATTTCCTTGAGGAAATGGTGGTTGGTGGCCATTTGAAGGAATACATCGACGACACCAAGACGGCGGCCGAAGCAGAAAAGGAAGAGCCGAAGGAGGAAATTAGGACAATCAATGTGATCCACGACATGGTGGATCGCAACCGAGAGGACATACTTTGTACCGAGCTGAAGCAGTCGGTCGTAGAAGAAGTCATGACCGTCCAACCTGGGCCGAAGAAGCCCAGAACGGGCTCCAAATATTCCATCTTCTTCTTCGACAGTGACTCCGACAGGGTACAACACCCCCACAACGATGCCTTAGTCGTAACACTCCGCATCGGTCCATGCAACGTCCGGAGGATCCTGGTAGATCTTGATAGTTCTGCCGACGTGATATATTACCCCCTCTTCAAGAAGCTGGGGTTTAAAGAAATGGACCTCAAGCCAACCGACGTACCTCTCGTCGGATTCAATGCAGCATCTGTCTGACCTCTTGGCAAGCTGGTACTCCCGGTATTGGTCGGCTCGGTCTCCACCAACATAGAATTCGTGGTGGTGGATGTCCCATCTCCCTACAATGCCATCTTGGGCCGAACCTGGGTCCACAACATCAAAGGG
Organism: Monotropa hypopitys; assembly: GCA_002855965.1. Classification (NCBI taxonomy): domain Eukaryota; kingdom Viridiplantae; phylum Streptophyta; class Magnoliopsida; order Ericales; family Ericaceae; genus Monotropa; species Monotropa hypopitys. The sequence continues at coordinate 8,088 of NMUG010003186.1, forward strand.
GTAGCCTCAACCTATCACCAAGTCATCAAGTATGTCGGTAATAAGGGAGTGGAAAAGCTCTGAGGAGATTAAACGGCGGCCAAACAATGTTACATTACCGTCGTCAAATGAAAGGTAACCCCCGAGCAGATTCATTGGGTGGAGGTTCCGGACCAGCCGATAAATCAGTGGAGGATCTTGTGACCGTACCTCTGAGCATCGATGATCCTGAACGCTTCTTTCTTATCAGTTCATCACTGACCGATTCCGAACAGATAGAGATGGTAGATCTACTCAAGAAAAACCTAGAGGTGTTGCCTGGACACCATACGAGATGTCGGGCATTGACCCCTCCTTCATCAGCCATCACCTTAACGTCCGGCCAGATTATAAGCTGGTGGTTCAAAAGCCCAGACGATCGGCGGTATCTCACACCGACGCCGTCATTAAAGAGATTGACCACCTAAAAGAGGCAGATGCCATCAGGGAGGTTCACTATCCCACCTGGTTGGCGAATACAATGGTCGTTAAAAAGAAGAACAACAAGTGGAGGGTCTGTGTAGACTACACAAACCTCAATGATGCTTGCCCAAAAGATAGTTTCCATGTACCGAGGATCAATCAACTGGTGAACTCGATGGTAGGGCATCCCAGAATGAGTTTCATGGATGCCTACCGGGGCTACCACCAGATAGCCATGTTCGGTCCGGATCAGGAGAAGACAGCCTTCATCTCCCCTCGTGGACTATTTTGCTACTGGGTAATGCCGTTCGGCCTCAAAAATGCCGGAGCAACTTACCAACGGATGATAATGAAAATGTTCAGTGCCGAGCTGGGAGATACAGTGGAAGATTACATTGACGACATGGTGGTTAAGAGCAAGACCGACGACCACCACCTGTCGGACGTCCAACACGTGTTCAACATCCTCAAGAAGCATCAGCTATGACTCAATGCCTCGAAGTGTTCCTTCGGCGTCAGCTCCGGAAAATTCCTCGGATATTTGGTCACACGCCGAGGCATTGAGGCCGACCCTCTGTAGATATCGTCCATTCAATGGCTGGAAGATCCAAGGACTCTGAAGGAAGTCCAGAAGTTGGCAGGGATGGTGGCAGCTCTCAATCGATTCATCAGTCGGTCCTCAAATAAGTGTCGACCATTCTACGAAGTTCTCAGAAAAAACAGCTGCCGACACTTTGAATGGACCGATGAGTGCAAGAAAGCACTAGGCAACCTAAAAGCATACCTCTCATTAGCACCACTTCTGGCGAAGCCGAAGGAAGGCGAGGAACACTATCTCTACTTGGTCGTCACGCCACATACAGTCAGCTCAACATTGGTTCGGCAGGAGAGACAGAAGCAACTCCCAGTCTACTTCTCTAGCAAATCACTTGTCGGCGCCGAGACAAGGTATCTTCCTCTCGAGAAGCTTGCATTTGCACTAATCATTGCCTCCAAGAAGCTTGCACCCTACTTCCAGGCTCACACCATCATCGTTCTGACCGAGTTCCCACTACGGGTCCTCCTTCATTGAGCTGACTTGTTGGGAAGGATAACCAAATGGGCCGTAGAGTTAGCCAACTTCGACGTTAAATATCAACCGAGGCCTGCCATCAAGGGGCAGATCCTTGCCGACTTCATCGCAGAGTACTCTCCTAGACCGGACCCTACATCCCCCAACGTTCAAACGATGGAGGCCGACATTCGGAGCAAATCAGAGGCACAGAAGGGGGCCTTGGCAGATTCATGGAAGTTATTGATATATGGAACCTCAAATAACCGGGGAAGTGGTGCCGGAGCAGTACTCATCTCTCCTGACGGGCTTATTTACAAGCATGTCCTTCAGCTAAATTTCAGCACCTCCAACAATGAGGCAGAATACGAAGCCCTAATTGCCGGACTGGCCACTGCTGAAGAGCTCAAAATTCTCAGCCTGACCGTCTTCAGCGACTCCCAGTTGGTCGTTAACCAAGTTACCGACGAGTATGATTACCGAGATGACCGAATGGGAAGATACATGGAAAAAGCCAGGGACATGATAATGGGGTTTTCAGACATCCACATCCAATAGATCGGCAGAGAGCAGAATGCACATGCCGATGCACTAGCAGGGATTGCTTCGGCAGCAGAATCAAGGGAGCACAGAACAATTAGCATTTAGAGTTTGAACTGACCAAGCATTGAGCTGCCACTAGAAGGATATATCTTCTACATCAACCAGGGGCCGAGTTGGATCGTTCCAATCATTGCATATCTCAAGGACGGAGCTCTGCCGACAAACAAGAAGACAGCTCATTAAATCATTCACAAATCGGCTCGGTACTGGCTATCTTCGGACAACAAACTCTACAAGAAATCATTCTCTGGGCCCTATTTTCTCTGTGTGCATCCTACACTGACCGAAGGGGTCCTTCACGAGCTCCACTGCGGCAGCTATGGCGCCCACACAGGGGGGAGATCGTTAGCCCACCGAGCAATCTCTTAGGGCTACTGGTGGCCAAAAATGATGGAAGAGGCCGAGCAACTAGTCAAGAAGTGCGACCCATGCCAGAGGTTCTCTCCAATCATCCGACAGCTTGCCGAAGAGCTCACCCCTCTGACCAGCCCTTGGCCGTTCGCCCAATGGGGCTTGGACATTGTAGGCAAGATGCCGACAGCCCTAGGGGGATTCAAAATTCTTATAACGACCATAGACTACTTTTCCAAATGGGTCGAGGCCGAACCCCTGGTCACGATCGAAGACAAGGACGTAAAGAGATTTGCTTGGAGAAACATCGTCTCTGGCTTCGGCGTACCATATGCTTTTGTGTCGGACAATGGAACTCAGTTCGTCGGAGACCTGTTCACCAACTTCTGTGCCGAGCATAGAATCAAATTCTACAACTCAATGCCTCGTTACCCTTAGGGAAATGGACAAGCTGAAGCTTCAAACAAGACGGTCGGTAGCGGCATCAAGAAGAGATTGGAAGCTGCTAAAGGAAGGTGGGCCGAAGAACTGCACAATGTGCTCGGGCCTACCGAACGACACCTAGAAGATCTATCGGCCAGACCCATTTCTCCCTAGCCTTCGGCATAGAGGCTGTCATTTCACTGGAGGCTGGGCTACCAACCATCAAAACCCAATCCTTCAACGAAGAGGCCAACAATTCAGCTATTGAAAAGGACCTGTACCTAGCTGAGGAAAGAAGGGATTCAGCCAGAATTCGCATAGCAGCTTATCAGCAAGGAATGGACAAGTCATTCAATCGATTGGTTCGGCCTAGAACATTAAAGAAAGACGACCTGGTACTCTGAAAAGTCGTCGGCAACAAGAAGAAGAGCTCTAACGGAAAGCTCGGTCCTAACTGGGAAGTGCCATACAGAATCACCGATCAAGTGGGTACATGGGCTTACAGGCTAGAGGGGATTGATGGCACGACAATACCTAGGCCCTAGAATGCCACGAATCTAAGGAGATATTACCACTAGTTGTAAACATGTCATTGGATGAAGTGCCTCAATCAAATTTTTCTTCAGCTCAAATAAATATTGTCAACAGTTGCCAATTACCTACAAATTGTGCATCCGTCGGTGGTATTGCCAACGGGTCGGTGGTAGAGCCGAAATCTGGTAGGCATTCGGTGGTAATGCTGGAGAGCTGATATGGTTGCCAATTATCCTCAAAATTGAGCACCCCGTCGGTGGTATTGCCGACGGGTCAGTGGTAGAGCCGAAAGCTGATAGGCATTCGGTAGCAATACCGGAGAGCTGATACGATTGCCAATTATCCTCAAAATTGAGCACCCCGTCGGTGGTATTAACGATGGAGCCGAACTAAGGGAAGGGTCCCTAGAGTCGGCACCCTCCCCTAAGTAGGGAAGGGAAGCAAAAGTTGGAAATTATCTAAAAATTTGACGAAGCAAAAGGTGAAACCACAGTTCAGTGAAAAGAAAAAAGTTACACCCAGAAAAAGCTCAAAGCCACATGTTGGCAATGGAGCAAAAACAAAAAGCAGAAAAACAAAAGCTAATGCATCGGCGTGAGGATCAACGACATCCTGTTCAACCTCGTTCGACAGATGCCCAGAGTCAGGAGTGAAGTAGATTCCGGAATGGCATTCATAACGGCCAGGTCATCCTTGTTCCCGGTAGACTGGAGAGCAAGAATCGAGCCCTTCTTGAACGCCCTCTCCCGAATCTCGTCAACCTGACCCAAGTAAACCTGCTCGGCCTACTCGTATCCTAGGTCATAGTTGATCCTCTCCAATTTTGGAAGCTCGGTAGTATGATTGTCTTTGGTGGACTGCAGTTCGGCGGCATGTTGGGCCTTGATAGTATCAATCTCGGCCAGCAGACGTACATTATCGGCCTGGAGCCTCTCATTATCGGCCTTCAGTTGAGCCACCTCTTCAGCCCTCCTGATCAGTATAGAGCTGGCTTCCTTCAAATGGCCATCTAGCTCGGTTATATGTTCATGAGCCGACGTAAGCTTCGTGATTGCCTCGTTACAGCTAGTCCTACTAATGGAATAAGAATGAAGACAACGGGAGAGTCTCTCCTCAAAGCCAACCATATGGGTCATCACCTGAAAAGATCAAAAGAATCAGTCAATAAATCATTGGCAGCACAAAAGAAAGCAACGAAGAGCGGCCCATACCTGACCCTGGTACATTGCCAAGCTTCGGAAGCAGGTCCTCAAGCTGTTCGGTAAGGCCTCAACATCCTTCGGCAAGGAGAATGCATGCATCAATGCCAATGTTACGTCAGTCGATGCCGTCACACTGTCATGGGAGGTGGACCGAACATCACCAAAAACTAGATCAGGGACCCACGGCTCGGCCGGAGCTCCGTGTTCGGTAGCAGGAGGAGGGGCAGGGTCTGCCACAACCTTCCTCTTTCTATTAGATGGTACCACCTCGGCTGCTAGGTCCCCCTCCATCACGATCGCCAGTGCCGATGTCTGGGGTTCTACGGGCCCCGCAGGTAGCACTGTTCCCACCATTTGGGGCTTCGGCGGGACCTGCTTCGTTGGCTTCAGTACGGAAGCATGGCCCTTCTTCTTCTCGGCCAGATGGATACGCTTGCGTCCATATTTCGACATCTCGAGTGCTTCATCCGACTGCCCTGCCTCGGTGGAAGAGCTTTCTCCGGGAGCTCGAGTGTCGAGGGTGTGGGTGTATAAGGGGATGTAATCCAAAAGCACCGGAGCCGAGCACCTATTAGCTGAAACCTTCAATGCCTTCTTGACTCTGTCTAGGTAAGCCTCAAGCTTCAGCAACGTCACCTTGGAAGAATCTACATAAGTGAATACATCAACCGGAGACAAAAATCAAGTTTTGAATTAAGATCCGGTCGGCTTACCCAGTGCCCCGACGGCGTGGGAGGTGGGGTACTCGATGTCCGTCGGCTCGAAGTTGCCAGACACCACCAGGTAATCGCTGGCGTATTTATCAGAGTCTGGCAAGCCGAGGACGATTTTGGGGAGCTTGGGCCGTCAGCCCAAGTAATACTTCTCGGACGTCTTGTTGTAGCCGACGCAATACTGGCCGAAGATGTCTTAAAAGTCCAGAGGCTCCCTCAGGCTCTCATTCAGCTTGGCCAGCCCCATCAAGATCTGGAATGTATTCGCCGTCACTTGTGATGGTGTCAACTCCAGCTCGCAGAAGAATCAGCACAAGAGGGGATGCAGGGGGAATCTGACCCCTCCCTCCATAACGACCATGATGGGAATGTGAATATGGTCTGGACCAGGCTCCAATTTGTCCTGAGCAGCGAGGGAGATCTGCACATTGGCCGGTACGAAATACTCGTCTCGGAAGACTTTGACCGAGGCACTAGAAGCCAGACAGATCCGAAATTTATTCGAGTGCTTGGGAGCCATCTGAGAAAGAATCAAGAAATCCCATCAGTCTCGTCGGTAATATCAAATCCGTCGGAAGAACATGGAGAACAGAAGGGGCGCTTGGGCATCCAGCCCGAGGGACAGTCCATGCCAATCAGGCATCACAGGGGAGGACGAAGGGATAATCTGGTATGCGACAGTGCGATCAGTGCACCACCACAAGTCCACCGTGAGTCTGCCTCCTTTCGATTCAGAAAACATCCAAAAACAGACTCAAGTGAAGAAATAAATTGGTAGAAAGACAGCACAAGGCACCACGAGTCTCACCTGTATGATTTGTAGAGGAAAGAGCCTGAGATTTGCAAGAGCTGTTGGATTTTTGGATGAGTAGCTGGAGAAACGAGCAGCAGTTCCAAAGAGCGTCAAGGATGGAAAACCCTTCTTTCCCCCGAAGTCTAGTATATATAGGGGAGGGGAGAGAACGGGCAATAAACCGACGTATCGGGAGTCGAGCCGACTCATGTGAAATGTCACGTCAGCATCAGTGCCGACCAATGACGAGTGGCCATGTGTCCCCCTCTTTATCAAAGTGATGGTTGGTTTCTCGGGGTTCGTGCCGGCGTGCGATCAATGTCAAATCAGCCGACATGACGGCCAACCCCACGTTGACGTGTGGCACTCCCTTTAATGCGAGCAGGAAACTTTATCGGGAACGGTGTCTCCGCGTGCTAAACGTCAAACCAGTCGACATACCGACCAATCCCACAAGGACACGTGTCGCTCCACCTGCAAGCACTCAGAGCCATGTCATAGAATGTGTCTTCAAACACACGCCAGCCGACAGAACATCTGCCAACATAAGAGGTTCCTTCTATCAACCTTACCTCGGCCCGCCGACGTAAAGGTTGAGGGACTATTGTAAGGCCCGAAAGGAAGACGGCATGCCCGACTAACCAAGTCAGCCTTCCGTCGGCCCGACTCCATCGCGAAAGGGACACCACCAGTAAGCACTCGGGGATCATGCCGACAGTCGAGTTCTACGATGCTCTCATCAGCCCAAGTTCCTGGGGCTTCAGCAATGCCTTGGAAACAACAATCTTTTGGTCTAACATGCGTGATCCTCGTCTGTAGTAGAATCCTCCTCGAGGATAGTGTCCCGGGTTCCCCGCACACAAAATCGGCACACGCA
>NMUG010003187.1:0-15072 GCA_002855965.1 Monotropa hypopitys
ATCTCAGGGCTGTGTTCTGTCCTTCCCTCTTCCGGTTGTTGGTCTCTTCTACCGGGAATCCAGGAGTCTTTCTTCCTTCTTCTCTCACGTTCCACCGGTTATTGAAGCTGAACTTTCGGGAGTTCACTCTTTCCTTCTCTGTTCATTTCACTCCTCCAGCTCCCTGCAGAGTATCTACAACATGCACCATTCTCTTGCCAAAACCAAGTTAAAAACCCAAATATTTCATTAACAGCTCAAAACATATATTTCAATGAAAGTTCACTATTTCTTGGGTTTTAGGCAATGAAGGCAAGATAAAGTGAGGGTCTTAATCTCAGATATTGGCACTTTTAGGTGCCAATCAATAGTGGACCACCACTCATTGGCTTCACCAATGAACTGATAAGATGCAAAGGAAATCCTCAGATGATTCTCATGAATCCTCAGCATATCTAGGATCTTACGTACTTCTGACAACCAATGATTCGCTGCCAATAGATCCCTTCCCCATTGAACTTGGAAAGATCCATACGGCGGAATTCTCGAAGAGATTCGATAGCACGATCACCATGTGCTTCTCTGGGAGGGGTCGTTCCACGGCTCGCCTCAATCATAGCAACAACAAATTCTCGCATGAATTGATTGGGAATTACTAGTCCCTCGGGAGCAGGTACTACTAGAGGGACTTCATCAGCAAAGTTGCCATGTTGGCCAGTGACTTCCTGACTACTAGCATCAGAGATAGGGAGTCCTCGACGTCCCTTTCCTCGACCCAAAGTTCTTCGTGGAGGCATAGCAACTACAGAAAAGAAGGATGCCAAAGATTAGTCAGAATTAAGACTCATACCCTACAACAAAGTAGAATAGACTGCAAACTGCCACGACTACACGCAAAGAGGTCTACTTCTCAGGAATTAGGCAAAGACACACTAGAAATCATCTACTGGAGTTTGACGTACTGGAATCTAGATACCAAGACAAGGGTCCATTAGGGGCTCGACATCACCCTAGGATACACCACTAGATTTAGAGGAAAGATCCCAATTTAAATTGTTTCTTATAAAAACACATGGTCCTCATGGAATGCAAATACACTCCAAGCACATCACATGAATGCAAATTTCCAAAACAATACACCCATCGAGACCAAATGTCTCCCCAAAGGCCTAAGTTTTCGAACGAAAGCTCTGATACCAAGTTGTCACGTACCGAATTTTCAAACCAAATTTTTTTTCTAAAATCATAAAAATAGACAACATGGACTAATAACATTAAACATCTACCCATATCAAAATGCGGAAGATAAAAGAAGGGAAAGGGGAATTCCACACGTGCACACCTCATCACACACATGTTTAAATTTACAGTCCAATCAAAACAATATTACAACCCCGGGAACATGAGTTTGAAATTTAATTAAAACTAAAGGAAACCAAATATTGGTACCCAAGAGAAAGGCACTCCAAGCTCCAAGCTCCAAATCAGGCAACCAGATCGATACCTAAAAATAGAGGGTTAGGAAACGGCCTAGTAGAGAAAGCCTATGCCCAAATATATCCCGAGTTGGAACAAAAGATGTGAGTGTGAGAAATAAACATGAATGCATGCAATGAGGACCATTTCATAGTTCCAAAAATCACTTGTCAAGTTCTTTCCAATTTTTTATTTTCCAAAAAAAATTATTGGTTTTCTATCAAAGGCTCAACTTGACGAAATCAAGGAGAAACAATTCGTTCAAACATCTCATTTCAACCCTAACGAAATTAAGGGAGGTACAATCACTTTATTAAGATTTTATTGAGTTTTGGCTTATTCCACGCTAGTCGCCTGCAAGCCACTAACCGAGTGTTCCTCAGAATTATCCTACCTTAGGAAGGGCTCTAGTGGGCTCCCATTGTGCAATGTAGTGAGTGTAATCCACTCAGGGAACGAAATTCCCATATGATAATGTAGCCAACTTAATTTATCTTTATGTTAATGATCAATTTAAAACGTTCATTTTATTTCAGAGATTAGGGCATCCACACCTCCTAATCACCCTAAATGACCAAACATGATTTTCAAAATTTATATTCACTTCCACCAATTAAAAGTTTATAAGGTCATAGGACCATTTTCCATCAACCCATTTCAAGTCCAACCATCTAATTTCAAGAATCCCAAGTGACCCGAACAAGGGTTTTATAAAGATTAGGGGTTTTGCAATTTGACCAAGGGACCTTGAAATTAACATGGTGGGGAGTCCATTGAGACCCTTGGGAGCCTAAGCCCTCAATCAATTTCAACATTTGACCAAGACCCGAAATTAGGGTTTTACAAAATTTGGGGGTTTTCAAAAATCATTTGGGGATCTTGAAATTGATGTCATAGGGAGTCAATTAAGACCCATCACAATTTATATACTCAACCAATTTGGGAATAATTAGACCCATAACATAGAACACGAAATTTCCTCATCCAATCTTAACATATAGAAGGAGAAGAAAGCAAACCAACTAGGGAGATAAGAGAGATAGGGGAACTCTACCTTGGAATGAAAAAACACAAGAACTTACACAACCCTAGGTGAGGGGTTCTTCACAAGCACATGAACTATGCACACCACCGTGTAGCCCTTGACCTCATCTTCAATGTTTGTGAAGAGCAAAATCCTCAAAGGTCCCTCAATCCCTCACAAATCTAGAGAGAAGGGAAAGAGAAATGGAAGAAAGAGAGAGAGGGAGGTGCTACGGCTGTGAGGGAGAAACAGTGGGAGTGTTCTGAGTGATAAATAGGGTTTCGCTTCTTATATGTGTGCTCAAAATACAAGTTGAATTACCAAAATGCCCTTAATGAGGCTTCCAAATGATGGTCTGTCGACTATGTATATCGATATGTAGTTAGACTACATATCGATATATAGACTGGTATGGGCACCCTCACTGAAGGACGTATTTCGATATGCACTGAGGTGCATATGGAAATACAAAACTCTCTGATCAATTTTATTGAAGGAGCATATCGATATGCACCAAGTGCATATCGAAATACAAAACACACTCGACGAAAACAAGGAAGGAGTATATCGAAATACAAAACTTCAGGGCCACGCTATATATCAAAATATAACAACCTATCGAAATGCGAGACAAGGCATATCGAAATACAAAGCCCTCTGATGAGTTCCAAAGAAGGGACATTTCGATTTGCACCACATGCATATCGAAATGCACAAGAAGGAGAAGGGAGCAGGGGGTTTGAACATATCAAAATGCATAACAGGAGGCATATCGAAATATTAACCATTTCGATATATGCAAGAGCCATATATTGAAATGCAGGGCAGAAAAGGGGAATTTTCGTGTGGGGTCTCTAGGCTTCCCAACACTCACCCGAACTAACCCGAACTCAACCAAGCACAACCAACGGACACCACTAAAGGATTATATTCCAAAAATTTAAGGAATAAATTCAAATTGGAATAATTTGATATTTAAATCAACCAAAACCAATTTAAATGAAATTAAAATTTCATTAATTCCTTAATTAAATTCTCAACCGTTACACCAGGTGTACTTTGATGTCACATATTTTGATCCGGCTATTCACCCTTGGAGGAGGCATGTCTTACCTCCGAGGAGGTTGCAATCCTATAACATCCAGAGGTTGGGGATTTCTCATTCCACCCTAATGGTCCAAGCCACAATGGGGTCTCTTCCCAATTTTAAAAATGGCACTCCTCTCACTCCTCCCTAAAAGAAAATGGTGAGTTATCATTATGACTCGAGTGATAAGGAATTAGAGGCAAACTTTAGGCATGGAGAGAGTGTGAATGTTGTTGACACCTTGGCCATCGAGACCGAAATTCCCAGTGCCCCCCAAGAGGATTTTGCGTTTGCACATGTTACATCTATTTTCATGATACCTCTTGGAGAGTCCATCTTTGGGGTCGAGCCTTTATCGCCGGTCGCCCAAGTGTCCACCATTTTTAGTGCATACCTTCTACCACCACCTATGCTTGCCTTAGTAAAGATTGATTTTCTTGGCATTGCTGACTCCTTGCGAGTCATGTTCTATGTTCTATCCCTATTGTCAATGCCTTGAAAGCCAATTCCATCCGTGATGGTAGGGTGGTTGGTTGTTTGTTCTTGAAGCGCCGTCAATCCCCCTTATATTCCAAGTATTTATTTTTATGGCTTGAGCAACATAAATTCTTTAGAAATGGGGTGATATGGTTCACCACGTGCTACGACCCCCAGGGAGGCCATCATGTCAGTGCGATCCTCCAATTTGGGGGGTCGCTTTCTCGGTTGTTATCACCTCTCTCTTGTATAGTTTATTTTTCTTTTCTTCTCTTATATTTTCCTTTTATTTTGTTCCTTGCACATTTATTTTTTCTTTTAAATATGAAAAAAATCTAAATAATGTTTAGGAGACAATGAATCCTTGGAGGTTGGAATACCTCTAGTGTTTGTCGTGCTCGAATGGCTATGGATGGTTTGGTATAGCCGCCCATTATTCTATCCTTAGTAGTGTATTATCTAGGATTACCCCGATAAAGTAGTGATGGTAGTGAAAGTCGACTGAGGTATTTCTCTCAAAAGTGAGAGGCATTACCTATTGAGTAGCCACCTACCCCCAAATACCGAGAGATTTCATTCTCTAGTACACTAGTTAAGTGAGAATAGCAGGAAGAAAAGTACTACTCATGGAGAGTCGCGTGAGAACTTGTACTATCTTTCAATAAAATCGGTGCATGCACACTTGGCTTCTATTAGCAAGTAATTTAGACTAATCATTTATTTTGTAGTAGGAGTTTGCATGTTAGTCTTTGCAGAGTTATTTCTTTATTAGCCTTGCGAGCTTTGCCGACGACAAATCGAGGTAACGATGCTAAATCCCCTTTCTTGGTCGGGGTATTGGGTGGTTGACATTCTACCTCGGAGGTACATTGCTTTCTTCGCTTTTCTCTACTATCTTATGCACTGAGGACATTGCACAATTTAAGTTGGGGGGAGTGGCGCACGTTTCGCATGCTTGTGCCATATCTTTGTTTATTTTTGCTTTTTAGTCCCATTATTGAGTCTTAAAAAATTATAAATTTTTTTGAATCTACAGTCTAGTATAACCCCTACCTTTATTTTCCCATTTGAGGCAGGGAAAAAAATATAGCTCGTCTCATCCATGTGACAGATTCATTAGTTTAGATAGTGAAGTACTTTTGCATAGATTTTGGGACTTTGTGAGTTTTAAACTCTATGACATGAGTAGGAATTTGTTGAGCCTTGTATAGGACTTGTAGGTGGCATCTTAGGCCATTTTGCTAGCTTGTTGCAAGAACTTGTTTTGGCACTTAGTTTTTAACTTCTTTGCCCTTCACGCAAAAATAGGCTTGAGTCGATTGTGAGTCGCACCTCGGGTATTTAGAAGGCTAGTTTAGTGGAGACTTATGCCCAAGTGAGTTTAGTGCCTTATCTTTCCTTGGAGTAGTGTCAAGTTAACTCTTATTGTCATGAAAACAACCCTTACTCATTGCGGCCTCATTATCCTTGTTGTTTAGCATTGTGAATTCACTATCATGGTCATATCATTTGGGTTGGCATGCACAGTTGTTGTTGGCCTTAGGAAAGGATTATAGACTGTCTTTGATCGTTTGTATCGGTTCCTTTCCTTCTTGCATATACCCCTTGCTGGCCCACTTGAGCCCCCTTACATGAACTATTTTCTTGATTGAGACTTAAATTCCATATTTTTGCTTTGAGAATGGCTATAATCATGTTGAAGATGTAATTGGAGTCATAAGGTGATTTATGGTTATGTATTCATTGTTGGTGTACCTTCTCCTAGAAAACATTTATGAAAATTTTAAAATTTGGAAACCAAATAAGTTATAAGGGTCACCTATTCATTTGTATAAGAAGAAACATTATTATTCATGTTCTTGGGATGTATTGAAGGTTGAGAAATATAAAAAAATGAATATGGCATAGTTGAAAAGTAAAATAAAAATGAGGAGTGAACTATGTCACGCCCCATCCCTGATAACTATAAAGCCAGCTATTAAGAGATGATACGTGACTAAGCATCTAATAAACTCAAACCACTACACGACAAACTGAAATAACATAAAATATTCAACTGATCTGGTTATAAATCCCAGATGATACAACGACTCAAAAAAAATAAAAATACTGGGCTCTTGGCCGATACAACTCAACTGAACAACATAACTCTGAACAACAACACTGCACAACTACAACAACATGGGCTCAAGGCCAAAACAACACTACTACAACTCGATAAACAAAATAGACTCAAGTGAGAGCTAAACAATCTCTCAAAGGTAAAGAGTAAAAAGACTCATAACTCCACTACAACACAGACAACTCAACTGCTGGACCGGACTGTGGACTCTAGCTCCAATCACCTAAAAAGAAAAACACAAGCGTGTATCAGCGACGACGACTGGTGAATACTAAATGAATAGCATAAAGTAAAGAAGTCAAAATATCTAAGGATCATCATCTCTTTCAAAAACATACCCACTCACCTTTTTTTCCAAAATCATTTCTTTTTATGAAATCACTTTTATCCAACTCACACAACACCTTTTCACATATCTTTTATATATATAAGTCAAACACCATTGTACTCTTTTACTCAACGCTAAAATCACCGTTTTATCTCTTTTATACTCAACACCAAAACACCCATTTATATTTCTTTGATAATCACCATTATTTTTACCAACTCGTAGAAACACCAACTCAAGTAAAAGATCTTATATAGATCAACACCACACCACACCAACACCACACCACACCACACCTTATATATACTCGTACAATAATAGCCAAGAGTCATTAACGTCCGGTGAATAACCGTTAAAGTCAGATCTGATACCTTGGGTACATATTTGGATAAGCAACAAGAAATGATCTAGGGGCCACTACACCCCCCAGTGGTAAGGACTTGTACCCCACCGGGTACAAATATATATCTATATTACAAGGAACAACCCTCTTTGGGTCCCACACATACACACACATATAACAAAAGATATAGACAGCCCTTGGATCAAATCCAAGGGCCCAGATTTGTTTCCACATACAAACACCATTATATTATATATATATATACAAATCAGGACGGTTTTTGTCCTAGTCATACTTTTATATCTCAGTCGTCGCATTTTGTCCCAGTCATATTTCGCACGGGGCCCAAACGGGACTCAAGTGTCATATTTTGCACGGGGCCCACACGGGTCTCAAGTGCCATCGGCACGGGCAAGTACTAGTATATATATAATATATCACCATCTCCATTGCACCACCTGTACATTGCACCACCTGTGCATACTGATCCATAGACCCACCTGATCTATGGCAAGGCTATTGAAGTACTCTAAAATATCATTTATATAATTATAACACCTTTCTTTTATTTATACCAAAACACACCCATTTTACTCACGCCAAATTCAACACCATTTTCTTATTTAGAAAATATCACCACTTTATACTCAACACCAAATTTCTTATTAGAAATCACCATTTCATCAACACTATATAGAAATCCTCATTTGCGTATACGCACACCAAACCATATTCCACACCATATTCTTTCAAAATCATTTCACCCTTTTAAAAATCACCATAATTCACCCATTTCAAAATACCCTTTTATATAAAATTCCATCTTTCTCAAACATAATATTCCTTTGAAATCTCTTCCAATGCACACCGAAATCATTTGTAAAATAAGTGATCCAAAGGATTTCAACACTAACCAAAACACCCACTTTGTACTAATAATAATAGTAACTTACTAAACCTTATTCAATCCATAAGAGTACTCACAAAATATGAAGAACTACTAAATAGCTTGCTTCCCTTTTCTTTGCACCGAACACGAACACGAAGGCTCACCAACACCTATAATATACCAATAAGCTAAAATCAGCTTAACATAAATACCCTACTGGTTTGGTATTAAAATTTTCTCCAAAACATAATTTTTCAAAACTTTACATTTTTTCCGAGGCTCAATATATCGGTATCTTGGATTCCCAAGATATCGGTATCTTAGACAGATACCAAAGTTATCGGTTTCTGCTCAAAGGGTTTCTGGTCACTTACAGTCTCAAGATATCGGTATCTTTGATAATCAAGATACCAGTTTCTAAGCCTCTGATGGAACCGGTTACTCAGAACACAGGGTACCGGTTTCACAGATTACTCAAGATACCGCATGAAGATATTGGTATCTAAGGTACCCGTGTCTTAAGTTAACTCGAGATATCTTAAGAAGATATCGGTTACTGGGGTCTGCTGGCTCTGGTTTCACTGAGATACCGGTATCTTGGCAAGCTAGATACCGGTTTCTGTCGTCTTCTCCAAAATTCGACAGAACTCCAAATTTTTAGGTTTTTTATTCAAAAATCTGTTTTTCTCAAATTATCCTATCAAATCTTAACCAAACACTACCAAATTTTAACCATAACTTCTACACATGATTCTAAATAAATCTATATTTTTAGTTTCTTGAATCGTTACCTGATTTGGATGAATTTAAATTGAGAAGCTTTTGACGAAACTTGAATCTCCCTCCTCCTAACCCCTACTGATCTTCTTCCACATCAGCTGCAAACTCGAACCCTTCTTGCACGAACCTCCTCCTCTCAATTGATCCCTCTCCTTACTTCTAATCTCGTTTTTTTTGGATGAAAATACAGTTGGTTTGCAAAATATTCAAACTGATGTGATTTGTTGTGTTTATATAGATGTACAATGACAGCCCCTTGTTTTGAACGATTTTGACACTTGTTAAACTCTTGCTTACAACTCATTACATGTAAAAACATTATTTATATCGACCCTATACTTGTACAGGTTTCCCCTTTCGAGTCCTCCGCCATTGCCACGACACAGCAAAGCTTTGTCGTTTTCCCCAAAAGCTCTAGATATCGGTATCTTGAGCTTTCAAGATACCGGTATCTTGGACAAAAATTCTTAAATTTTGAATTTCTTTCTTTTTAACCCCTATATCTTTTAATTTCTTCCAAACATTCCTTAAAATTCATTTTTATTAATTTAAACACCTTAGATAATATTTTTAATTATCTAAATCCTCGATTATTAATTATTAATAATTCTTAATTATAACACGGGTCTCACAAATTAGTTGACGAGGTCCTCGTTTATTAATTTGCCCTTTTATTATTTGTTTATGCCTATTCTCAAGCATCAAAGTAAACCCTTAGCCCGATACGTGTCTGATACGTGTCTGTTACATTCTCTTACCTTACATTATAATCGGAAAGACCTATTTGATCATTTGGGCAATGATCACTTGTATTGTGTCGATTGAGAAACATATATTCCCTTTGCTATGCATTCCTAGTCTTGAGATCGTATCCACTTATAAATAGCTTCTTTCGTGTCACAATGTGCAGAATATTTTGGTTTTTATTATACATATCTTCTACCCCGCACATATGAGAGTTTAAGTATGCACCCATGTCTTAAATGTCTTATTTTGTTGAGTGCATGACACAACGAGTATTGAAGTCGAGACTCGGTCCGGATAGAATTTTGGGTTGTGTCTCACTTGCGACGAAAGGCCTTGCATACACACGTTAGATTTTAGTGCCATGACATGTTGTATTTGCTAGCATTTTGAACTTTCTTTTGCTCACACTTCTTTTTAAGGATCCATTTTCTTTAGTATGTTTTGAGTTTTTACTTACATGTTGTGGATGCCATGTAAAAGTAGTTTATTATATTTTGTTGGTGATCATTGCTAAAACCCCTCACGAGACCCTACTCATCCTACGGGGCTGCACAAGGGTTCAAAGGATCTATCCTTACTTTCCTTGTTGTTAGTTAGATCGAATCAGTAGTGTGAGTTTGCTCGGGACTAGCAAACGATAAGTGTGGGGGTGTGATAGACACACTATTTTGTAGTTTTTTGTGTCTATTTCTTTTTCTTTTTGTTTTAGTTCTTTCTTTATTTGCTTATATTTAGTTCATATTTATGTTTCACTTGTTTTCTAATCTTTTTATGTTTTTCAGGTTATTTAGCGATTTCCAGACGAGTCCGGAAGTCCCCGATACCAGCACGAGCCATGGGGTGAAGCCTAGAGCAACAATGGAGGCACCACAGTGCCAATTTCTAGAAATCCAGCACCAATTTCTAGAAAATGAGGTCCAAGCCCCATGCCACTCTTTCGGAAAATCAGAATAGAAGGGGGAGTTTGGGCCCAGGTACCGGTCCCCCGTACCTACGGGGATCGGTCCACCCCCAATTTCCGGAAAATGAAAATGCCTACTTTTGGTAAAGCGACAAAGAGAGAAGGGGAGCCACAACTCCATTTTTCCAGTAATCGGGACCCGTTTTTTCGGTAATACAAGAGAAAATCAAGGCAAATCTGGATAGTAGGGTATGCAAAGCAATAGGTACCGGTCCCCCGTACCTACGGGGACAGGTCCCTCTTGGCGATTTTCTACAGAATGGTTTCATTAATGACATTTTTGTAATATTTGTTGAGAGGGAGTATATATAGGTTTTATAGTTCGATTTTTGGATATAATTAGGTTTTAGATATAGTTTGTATTAGGATTTTTGGGATGAGAGCTTCTCTCTCTACCCCATCTTCTTCTTCCCTTGATTTGGAGGTCATTCATAGAGTTGGGGAGCTTCCCCCTTCCTAAGCATTGTAGGAAATCTATCCCTCTCCCTCTCTCTATCTATATAATCTATTTCATGGTTTATGTTGAAGAAAATTTGTATTTCATTTTCTATGTATTGCTTTTCTGGTTTTCTTTGCATTTCTATGCTTGTAGTAGTTGTGATGGAGGGCTAACCTCCTTGGTTTGGCCATGGGATGACTAGCACCCAAGCCTTGTATTGTGATTGATTGCTCCATGTTTTGGGCTTAATTATTGTGGTCTAGGGTGTATTTAGTTCATACCTAGGGTCTAAGTCTAGTGGTGTTAATCTATTTGATGGCCCGTAGACAAAGAACCTTGACAAGGCCCATGCTTGTAGCGATGTCCCGCTAGGTGTTCGACAAAATATCCAAGTGAACAAATTCACCTAGAAACCACACAATTTGATAGAGAATTGTAGTCTTGAGGTATCATAGAGGTTAAGAGCATGTGGATCTCACCTCGAGTCCAACCAAAGATTGTTAACCTCTTTGCCGGTTTGTGCCATGTACACTTCGTGCTTTGAGCTATGTCTTCCGAAGTGTGAGTTTTCCTAGAGAACCGAATTCTAGTTCCCGTGCCATCTCTCAACCCGTGATGTGTGCTTAATAGCCAAACATTTCGGGAGAGGTCCTATGTCGTGATCCCTCCTTTGTGTTGTCATGAGATATTAGAGAAGTCTAGCATGACCTATGTTAGGTGTTAGAACCCCTCTAGTCATTCTGCTTAGTTTAACTTAGTTTTTTTTCTTGTCTTATGTTTTAGTTTTCTTAGGTTTTATAAACAAAAAACAAAGGCTATCGTCCTACCGCTTCATTTGCAAATCAAAACCTCATTACAAAGTAAATCTCTTCAACTCTGCCATTTGGCTACGGATTGACCTCGGACTTACCACTTTACTAGTTAGAGTGTTTATTTTCGTGTTTATAAATTATTAATATCTGGATAGCGGTTCCCGTTGAATAACAACGACACAAAAATAGCCAACATCACCCTCCACCACTACCGTCACTCCACCACCCCGACTCCACCACCACTCTACCAAAATAGGTTAAAAATGAACTAAACTAGTAACAAGCATATTTTCATCTTATTTTGTTTTCATTATTTTACAACAAGTTGACAACAAACATTTTTATAATTTTTATTTTTACCCATAAAACAAAAATAAGTTTTAAATTTTTTTAAAACTTAAAACTCTAAAGTGTAAACTTTATCGCACAGAGCCTACAGATTTCAAAATTCTCCATCCTAACTAGAGGTGTCAAACGGGCCGGCACGGGCACGACACGGGCACGACACGTTTAGAATGGGCACGGCACGGCACGACATGGGCCGGCACGGCACGGGCACGTAAATTTTGGTGGGCCGGGCCGGGCTGCAATTTTGCAGCACGGGCACGCGGCACGGGCACGCGGCACGGGCACGCGGCACGGGCACGGCACGATAAGGCACGAATAAGGCACGGACACGAGCACGGCACCAGGGGCGGAGCCAGGAATCAGCTTTGGGGGTGGCACAATTTCATCGGGGGTGTCACCCCTACCAAAAAATTACCAAATTAAGTGTATTTTTTTGAAAAAAAAAATTTTTTTTGTAATTTTTCCTTTAAAATTTTTTTTTTTGAACTTTTTTCCCCAAATGGGGGTGGCACCTGCCACCTCCCCCCACTAGGTGGCTCCGCCCCTGCACGACACGGCACGGCACGGGCACGGGCACGGGCACGGCACGAGCACGGCACGGCAACGAAACTAGATTGTGTCACTGGACTTACCCCGCCATTATCTCAGATCGCCTTTGTACGTCTATTTTAAAGTTTAGTATTCTATATTTTTTAGTCTATTTTTTTAGATTAAAAAATTTATGACGTCTTGAAGCATGAAAAAATGATGTACAATTTTAGGTTTATCTTCATTTTATTTTTTTATTATTCAAAGAGTTTGTGGGCACGGATATGGCACGAGCACGGTTTGGATAATGGCACGGCATGGTACGATAGCGGACACGGCACAAGCACGGGCACGGCACGGCACGACACGGCACGACACGGCACGGCACGAATAAAGATGGGCCAATGGGCCGTGTCGGGACTATGCTAATTTTAATTGGGCCGGCACGGCACGGCACGATTAATAAGTGGGCACAGCACGGAACGGCACGAGACACGTTAGGCACGGAATTAAATGGGCCGGGCCGGCACGGCACAGCACGTTTGACACCTTTAATCCTAACAATGTTATACGTTCAACCAATTGGATACTTGTACAAACACGCCAAAATTATACTTTCTCAATTCGAAATTTTTGGACCTTTTTGGAAAATCTAGCTTATTAAGGAGTGTGAAAATTTTGTATTGCTTTTTCCGTTTTGTCATTAAGTCCAATCGATATTAATAAGATCAATTTGTATTTTTTTATATAAATCTCAAAACATATGTAATATATGTAATACCCGTACCGTTTAAATAATAATAATAATAAATAAATAAATAATATTTTGGGATGAAAATAATTTATGTAGATGTATAAAAATAAATAAATCATATTGTGAATTTTTGGGAATTTTTCGTATAATTTTTGAAGGTAATTAAAGTATTCAAATGCGATTTTAATCTTTTTAGTGGAAGTGGGGCAAAAGTGCAAATCAATAAAAGTTAAAGGGAAAAAGATGAGAATAGGTGTAGGAACCCATGGGAGCCGAAAGTTTGCTCCTGGGGTGTAGGAGGAAATTGTGTGTATACACAATATTAATGTTTGAAATTCTTATTAATGATGGGGGTTACACAAAATCAAATCAAAATAATAAAATTAAAGAATAAAATTGAAGATATGACTGTTGGAATTTTGGATTGTTAAGTAGAAATCTGTTACAAAATCATATAGTTAAGTATATGATATGTAACTCCTGTAATAGATTAAATCCATGACACAAATCCTAATAAATCTATAAAATGAAGCCTTTGGGATTCAACAAATGACCAAAAATCAGTAAACACTTGTGCACAACACGAAATTCTCTAAGAAAATCAGTTTCTGGGTTGATAATCATCCAAGAACGCGAAGAACGCGAAGAACTTCTTTTGCACAAAAACCACTTCGTGAATTCATCAACCAAAGGTATTCTTTTGAAATCTAACTCCATATTATTGTTCTACAACATAGATATAGTGTATATAAATTATTTCAGAAATTTTAGGAACCGATTATGATGATTTTGAGGCCCTAGGAGAACACAAAAATCGAGTCTGATACAAATCGCCACTTCTGTATGAAATCTGATGCAGACCGGTATACCGAACGGTATGCCGGGTGGTACACCGGCTGCATACCAGTTGCATACCGGTGGTCTAGAAACTGCCTAAAATAATAATTTTGGTTCTGAAAATTTACAAGATGTTAGTATAAAGGTTTTAAAACAATTTTACTGTTGAAAATATTTGGGAATCATATCAATTAGATATTAGAAATCACCTTTGAAAATCTTGAGAAATTTGACAAACTGGGAAAATTTTACTCTAACCGGTACACCGGCCGGCATGTCAGGCGGTATACCGGCTGAGTACCGGCCTCATACCGGTCCTTTAAAACTGAACAGAATCATATAATTTTAATTCTGAAAAATTATGAATTTATAATTCAAAGAGGTATGAGAATGTTTACTGTTAAAAATTTTAGAATAAAAGGCTATTATGATAGCCAAAACATAATTGGAAAGAAACTTAGTTTTTCCTAAAAAATGTGAAATTTTGCCTTAACCGGCATGCCGGGCGGTATACCGGCCTTGTACCGGCCTCGTACCGGTTTGACAGAAACTGTTAAAAACAAGAAATTTTGATAAGGGGCTGTTATGAAATAATAATTCTGGAAAATATAGGGAGTTACAGTGGGGAAATGGGGTTTGGAAAATTATATAAAATAATGTATAAGTCATTATTGAATTAAGAGGAATTCTTATACAACTTTAAAATAAATCACAGGAGATATACCAGAGTCTTCCAAGAGGCTTCAGTAGCATTCACACTTCGGAGATCGCAGCACATTGTGAGTGTGTAGATTTCAGTTTTTATATTGTTCATCAAATTACATATGTGATATTTGGATGATGTGGTGTGCTTAGAATAAATTGGTAAAAATGGTTACTTGCTATTATTGACATACACTTGTATTATTTCATGCCTGTTAGTTAACGATGGTAGCAATAATACACTTAAATGTTAGTTGTTGCATGTTGGCAAAAAGATGGTAATTATGATGAATAACTTCACTTTCAAGTGATAGGTGATACAAGTACATTTCACACGATGCCTATAATGTTTTTAATAGTGTTTGTGATGTTTCAGTGGTAAAAGATGTATCAAATTGTTGGTGTTGACACGGTCATAATTAATCTCACGATGATATTT